>BMAV01010873.1:51606-91885 GCA_019973955.1 Trichonephila inaurata madagascariensis | reverse complement strand
ATGACGATATCTCAACCTGTATTTACTCAGTAGAACTATGGTATTCATATACTGACGACAGAATGCAGTGAAAAATAGTAGTCTGAATTCTTATATAAATCTCGTAATGTCCAGTTTTAAAAAACACGGTTTACAATGGCGCGAATTTCTGTCATTCGTCGCCAACAATTGAAAAAAAAAAGTCAAGAACTGAAATTCACGTCTCCCCACTCATCAAAATTGTTAACTTCCAAATTGCACTACAAAGTAACAAATTGTGCAAAAATTTAATACAATTTCCTTTCCTAACTTCCGCGATTACAGAAGAAATTAATGATTTCAGTAACCTTCACTGTATCGCAT
Source organism: Trichonephila inaurata madagascariensis (assembly GCA_019973955.1). Lineage (NCBI taxonomy): Eukaryota > Metazoa > Arthropoda > Arachnida > Araneae > Nephilidae > Trichonephila > Trichonephila inaurata. Next base: position 91,543 of record BMAV01010873.1, on the reverse strand, counting down.
GACAGATCTTAAGAAAGATCAATATACGCAGTACTACTAGCAGCATCGTAAAACCCATTAAACTCGTGTCTGTTATAACTGGCAACTATTTTTCGATTAAATTTATACTTATAACCTTCATTTGATTTTTTAAAATTTTTTCCTGAATAAAAAATTTATAAGCAATTAAGAAAATTTATCATTCTATGTTTATCAGTTACCAATACAAGAGAGAAATTTTTCGATTTGTAAGACAATTCAATATAAGGTACGAAAGTATTTTCAATACATATACTTTTTATAGAAAAATGATTTTTTTTTTTTCATTTTACAGATTTCAATACTTACAATTAAAATATTTTCAATGATAAAGAAATATAATGTATGTATATAGTGCTTTTCTTGTCTGAATTAAATCGATTTGTAATATATATTACGTAGAATTAAATAATATTTCCTAGAATCTCTCGGAAAGGGAATAATTTTATCCGTAATCTTGAATTAAACAAATAATCGGGTAAAAGAGAAAATGCTTGATTAATTATTAAAGTTGCACAACGAAGCAACACGAGAGCTATTGGAAACATACCTCGTAATTTCGTGCCGATGTTAAATGACGATACCCGAACTGTTTGCTGGACTCTTCAAACTTCCACATCACGTCAACGTGAGGATTTCGAGTCTCTATTGCTCCTCTACTTGCCAGGTCTCGCAATCCACAACTTGACAGAAACAACGTCGGACACGAGTTTTCGACCGCGGTTACTTATTATTAATAAAGTTTACTGTGAAGAGTAGGATACCACACACACACACACACAAAGTAGGTGACGATCTCGTCATCTGATCATGGTAGCGGTCCCGATGAAGATTATCCCGCGCTAATTAATATTTTTGATAATATTTAAATAAGTTTTAAACAAAGTAACATTTTCCATTCCTTCAAAAATTGTCGGAGATATTTTTATTTCTGTGGATTACAGCAAGAACAACCATTATTAAAATATTATAATGTTGGGAATTTTTAAGATTCATGAAAAAATTTCTCTACCAATAATACCACGAGTTCTTTATTCAGGAATTTCATGCTTACACTAATAATTAAAATCGATTTCGGTTGTTCTTGGATATAAAAAAGCCATTTCGACATTTTATTTACTCTTAAGAATGTCGTTAAATATGGAATGTGTTTTGGTCTCACTTCTGTTGAAGTTTCAAGTGTTATCTCATGAATATTCATATGTGCTCGCGAACTCTTATTTTTAAATAAATGAATGTTGCTTGAAATCACACTGAGGTCTTCCTATAACGGCGTTTTTATCAATCAATTGGGCTTTTACAGCTTTAGAACTATATATATAATTCTAATATTTTCCCTTACTCTCACAATGAACTTTGTTGATGAAGAATAATTTAATACAGAAGGAACTGTGTCTAAAGTCAGTTTAATATTTATATGTAAAAATAAAGGTAGGTAAATTTTTCTATAAATAAATTTTCAGAAAAGAGAGAAAGGGAAGCAGTAGTTTACTGTGTGTGTGTGTGTTGACGTGATTTTTAATACATATAAGCAGAAGTGTGAAGAACCGCATGCGGTTCGCGAACCACGATTTGCTGATCCTTGAAATATAAAAATAATTTCTGAAAAATTGAAATTTCACAAGCATATAAAAAAATTTAATACAAACATTCATGAAATTTCAAATAAAAATCCCTAGTATTTTTTTAAAAAAGGGAGTATAAATTTTTTTGTTTGAGACACATTTTCAAAAACGCTTGAAACTGTATTCTGAAATGTGTAATTCCAAAGCAAAAAAAAAATTGTATTAGCCTCGAAACTAAAAATTGTGGCGATTTTCTCGGAACTCAAAAATGATCCTGATATTAAGGTTAATACCTTCACATCAAAAATTTCCATTTAAGGCATTTTTCCAACATTCCGCAACAGCCAAACCTAAATTATTTCTTTTTTTTTTTTTTTTTTTTTTTAAAAAAAAAATTGATTGAGAAATTATGACAAAACACACACAAAAAAAAGAGAGAGAGGAACGATAATGTAAAAAAAGTGTGAGTGAACAAAACTTGGGCATTTTTGGAACGAGCGCCGTAGCATGCACCGTCCATAAATCTCTATTCTCGTGACGTCACAGTAGACGGGCGCCAAGGGTAGTGGCAAATCGTCTGCATCCAGGGCGTAGACCCTCGAGGTCACGTGAACAACCCTTCGCCTTCGAACAGATCCGATGTAACACTTTACAACATTAAAAGCCTTCTTCCTTTTTTATCGTCGTCTTTTTACTTTGTTTAGAAGTTTTATACAGTTATCTCATTTAAAGGCACTAGTATCTTTCTTTTTAAGAGCGATGTTTCAAGTAAGGTATTAGTTGGTTGGAAGAAGTATTTATCAGTTCTTCCGACGTTTATACATAGAAAATTAAAAGTTATCGAGGGTTTTCTTTTAAATAATAAAAAATATTTTTTTAATGTTCTAATTGATTGAATAAAATTGTATTTTTGGTCTACAAAGCCAAATTAGCAAGAAACATGGGGCATAATTTTTCTATAATTAAAAAAAATTGTTTAGAAAAAAATAAAAAGAAAAAAAAATTCCCAAAACCACTGACCAAATTCTGTTTTAAAAACAATGCTCCTTCCTACAAGTCATTTTAAATAAAGAACATGCCTAGGTAGACAAGTCCTATAAAACGCAGCGAAAAACTTCATGTCCTTCAAATAATTAGAAAATTTATAGTACCGCTATTGTAAAAAAAGACGAACTCGTCTTTAATTTCTAACGAAGCCTTTTGTCAGTATTATAAGCACTTAACCATTGTTCCAATTGACAAGAAGGCTGTGGTAGCCAAGTGGTCAAGGTATCGGATCGTGGCTGCGTGTCATGAGTTCGATCGCAGTACCATTAAAGACCCGCCGTGTAAGGGAGAGATGCACGTTAAATCTGTCGAGAGCTCAAACGTCCTCCCGTTGGTGTGGTGTGGTATGGTAGTTAGGAGAGGGGGTGCCAGCTCAGGTGTCGTCCTCGTCACTTGACCATGGTTCAAAATGACGAGGTCCGTCGCCAAAAGCCCTCGCGTACCTGAACAGTGCGATGTTAATATTCACTCACTCCAAATTACAAGATTCGCTTGTGAGAGCCCTAGTGTGTTTCCTAGAGGATTTTGAAGTCACTAATCAATATATCATATTATATACTAATTTCAAGCACGTTTCCAATTTTTTTAAAAAGATTTTAACCCTTTAACTGTGACATGTATTTCAGAAAAATGGACCGAAAATAGAAAAAAAAAATTTGACTGTTTAATTTTGTTCCTTATAATATTGTGAAAGTTAGAAAATGGCTTTTTTTTTTTACAAAAATAAAATTTTGAATCCAATATAACTACTATATTTATATATAATTTTTACATATACATCAAAAAGTAGTAGAGGTTACACACACATCTTTTTTAATTAGAGGAAATTAAACAAAATTTTTTGAAGTTAAATATAAAACAACTACTATAATATAATATAAAAACACAACACAATATGATTTTCAATACACACATTTTACATTTATTTTATAGTATGGTCAGTGGCGTAACGGAGAACATTTGGGCTCCCTTGCAAAGTCAGGTTTTGGGCCCCCAAGTTGGATTTTACAAAGAGTAAGCACTTGGTGACAGTCAGGCTCTGGGGCCCACTAGAACCCAATCCCCCCACCCTCCCGCAATGAGGGAGGGTTCTGGTGGTGTACGTTATGCCACTGAGTATGGCATGTCCCAAAACATGGTACTACACACACAAGCCCATATCGCACTCTTTGCAATTAACCTGTGTCTCACGTCTTGCCACTAATGTGACATCTAATAGGAAAATAGTGAATTAAGTATCCTAAAGTAGAAACACACTTAGCTCGGGCTTCACAAAATAGAAATGTTAATTTTTCTCCTGCCCGAAGTCAGTTCGGGCATCACGAATCCTGCACGTAATAATTGCCCGAACTGTATTCGGGCGACACTCGCAAGGGGTTAAAATAAGAAAGTATTTTTGTTCACCAATATTTAATTTCAGTAACGCGATAAAAAATATTTTTCTTTTATATAATTATACTTTTTTAATTTTCAGTAAAATAGTTTATTATGCCTCTAATCTGAGAGAGAACCATCATTTAAATTCCATATAATTTGGAATAGTCAGATATCCAACACACATCTTTATCAGTTTTAAAAGCTGCGAATATCGATAAATTACACCACTTTATCTTTTTTTACACAAAAATTTTGATGAGTACTTGAATTTCGCCCTTTCCTAAAAATAAAAACAACAAATAAATTAATTTTGGAAAGGTTTAAGTATTTATATATTTTAAACTGATTGCTATAATTCTAACAATGAGAATAAAACAGTCTATCAACAGAGAAGATAGAATTTCAGAGTAGAAAAATGACAAAAAAAAAGTTAGCTTTGCGATATTTTTAATGAAAAACAAACTCGTAAAAATACTAATTTCAACAATTATTTGCATAAGTAGGAAGAAACCGGTTTTCTTTTCAATAAGTTTTTTTTAACTCACGTCATAACTATTTTAATAACCATATGTTTTTACCGAAATCACGAAGCAAAAATGTTTTACTTAGAATTATATAAATTGTTTTGTTAACAAAATCAAAATTATTTTTTCCAACTTTAAAATAGTTGCTATTATACTCTATTTTAAAATGTTTTTTAAGTAAAATTTACATAACATTCAATATTACATATTATTCCAAGAATCAATATAATATTTCCATCTTTCTATTTAAAAAAAAAACCCAAGTTGGCTCATCCAGTGCATTCCAGCCAAAGAGAGCCAACTACGCCCAGAAAACTTTTAAATACATCAACTCGACCATTACAATGATACTTGACCCTGCCCATTTGAGCAGCTGCCAGTTACACATCAGAATTTGGAATGTGGTAATTACTGGCGACAGTTAGAAGGCACCTGTGAGTCTAAACAGAAGACAGTTAAGTTGTTTCGAATAACGCTTTTAATGTAATAAATCTTAGCGATTTGGACTATTGGGATCGTAATATTGAAAAAGAATTTCCTTCATGTAATGGACTCTTTTTTTTGTAATGAATATTTTATGGAAATGTTCAGTTGTATATTGATTTGTAGTAGAAATTATGGATATATAACAAACTGGTTTTTACTAGTTTACGAATCTCCGATATATTGTCTCTTTTTTTTAATTCCTACTATTAGAGTTCACAATCTCCCTATATATATATATATATATATTATTCAAATTTTCAATCGTCAATAAAATACATTTTAAAGCACTCAATTGAGCTGAAATTTTATATACGCGATTGTTCTGCATGACAATACGGTATATAATTTAATTATAATTAATAAAAATTAATTGATTTAAACTAATTATTCAAAGAATTACAGATACAGCCACGTTAGCATCATTTTTGGCGACTTAGCGACCATTTTGGCGACTTGTGTCAAAACTTGAAAAGGTATTTTCCTCACATTTTTAAGCGTTCATTTGAGCTGAAAATTTCTATACGCGGTTGTTTTGAGCGACAATACGATAATTTAAGTATAATTAAATAAAATTAACTGACTGAATAATTATTTAAAGAATTACAGATACAGTCACGTTGGCTTCATTTTTAGCGAATTGAGTCAAAACTTTTAAAAGATTTTTTGTTCTCACGTTTTAAAGTATTCAGTTAAACTGAAATTTTATATACACGATTGTTTAGGATGATAATACGATACTTTAATGATAATTAATAAAAATTAATTGCCACTTCTGTCATATGTATATACATGTTTATATTAATTGTAATTATTTGATAAAAAGTAACTAAAATAAAATTCTTCTTGGTTGACCTAAGTAGGAATTGACTTTAAAATATTTTTCATATCACTTGTTTTCATCGAAAAACTCTACAATCTTATTACGCATTCCATATCTGTAAACAAATTTATCCAGCAAAAACTTTTCTGTGTTTCGTTTCACACATAATAAATTGAATCCAAATATATTCTTTCTATAACTGCATGATCTTCATAAAGGGTTTTGAAAAAATAGCATTTTCCAATAACCTATTTATCTTTAACCTATTTCCTTATAAAGATCGAATTATTTTCTCACAGTGAATTTCGATCATGTAATAATGGAATGTAACTAAAAATTGCAATTATTACAGAGATTAATTTTCACTGTTAAAAATTAAACTTACATTGCAAAGATTTGTTATGATTAATCGTTGATCAGTCATGAAAAGATACCAACTATATGATTTTGATTAATACCCACAAACAACAAAATTGATTGATTGATTGAATATTAACGTCGCACTGTTCAGCTACACGAGGGCTTTTGGCGACGGACCACGTAATTTTTAACCATGGTCAAGTGACGTGGACGACATCTGAGCTGGCACCCCCCTCTCCTAACTACCACACCACACCAACGGGAGGACGTTTCAGCTCTCGACAGATTTAACGTGCATGGCTGCCCTACACGGCGGGTCCTTAGTGGTACTGGGCTCGAACTCGTGACAAAGCAAGCCACGGTCCGATACCTATACCACTCGGCTACCGCAGCCACACAACAAAATTGAATCCAAATTTTACATTTCCAATTCGTTACACTAAATTAGAGCCAAAAAAAAATGAGAATTTCATTCTTAATATTTATAACAAGAAATATTTCATTTCTTTTTCAAATGAAACGATGAGCAAATGTACTTTGATATGTCTTCTAAAAATATTACCTATATTATCTCTCTCTACTTGTTTTAGTTCATCAACTGAAAAAAACTATTCAAAAGTATTTTAAGAGATGTAAATCTTATTTTAAAAAGAAAAAACGAACACAATTTGTGAATTTCTGATATTGTTAATAAGTTAGTTGCAGTATTCTTACACTGTTTATGTAATTATTTAACCCTGTAACTTATTTTTCCTGTACACTTATCCCTAAACTGTTAATGTAATTATTTGCCCCTATAGCGAACTTTTTCTGCCTAATTTTTAGCTGTTTTGTACATACAAAAAACGAGGATATAAGCGTATCATGAGTAAAATTCAGGTTATCGTCTTACAAGATCAATTTCGTAGTTTATTTTCTTCGTTTACTATAATTTTTTATTAAATCATATATATGTAAACATTTTATACCCAATTACAAAATTCAAATTTACTCATATTGCAAAATAAATTCAATAAAATCGCAATAGACATTAAAATCTATTTCATGCGAATGATTGAGAATAATAAATGATATGAATGAAACAACATTATACATATCGAAAAACATTTATGTAATAAAATTATTTTTAAATATAAAAAGAAATGTTTTTTAATCTTTTTATTAAAATATAAAAATAAAATAAAAGTAAATAGCATATAAAATACACGAAATCTTTCTTTTTTATTTATAGCTGGCAAGATGACTTAAAAGAGTTTTGCCTCAATCACAAAATACTCTATTTTATTTGTAAATCAAAATATTTTAACATAAAAAAAGCAAAATGCTTTTAAAATAAACATTTGCCATTATTTTTTTTCTTCCAATATTACATCAATATATTATTTTATCATTTTTTAATAAATGTTTGTTGAGCTTTTCCTGCAACAATAGTAAAGTTGCTGGAAAAACTATTTTACAGACAGGTAACGAAAAGAAAATTTAACACCATTCTGAAACATAAAATATAACAATCCAAAAGACATCTTCATTATTTCTTATTTAAATATGTGACGATTTGGAGGAAGTACGGAGATTTTTTGGAAAACAGCTTTCAAGAAGCTTACAGCGATGCAAATTAATGCCAACTTTGCCCGATTTTGAGTTGGATAGTATATTTATTTCACAATAACTACTAAATCATCATCTTTTAGTTTAGGTTTCGAATGGAGAGTAAAGCTGGGAAAGTACGCCCTTCAACCATAAATGGCCACCCATCCGGTATAGCGGTTAGTGACGCTGACTGCGGTGCCGTAGGGTCTGGGTTCGAATCACGGAGATGGCATGGATGTTTGTATTGTAATCCTTCATGACTTTAGATTCCTTCTTTCCTTTGTAATGTGAGCTTCATGCTTACTTTTATAAGCCCCCGTGTGATACTTTGTGGTGCACGGGGATTTATAAATGTTCTCAATAAAAAATAAAAAACCGTAAAAGGTAATGAGATGGGATTGGAATTTAAAAGTTAAATGGTTGTTTTCTGAGAAAGTAGATATTAGTTGTTTAATTTCATGCGCGAATAACAACGATAAGAAAATCAGTATCAAATGGGAACTAGAATTCTATCAAGATTATAAATTAGTTTTCCTTACATGTATATTTGAAAATAACAAGTATTATTTTTTAAATAAAAGAAAGTGCCCCAAAATCATCATTTTTAAGTGATTATTGGTACTCTGAAAAGGAGAATTTGATTCAATACAAACAAATTTACTTCGTAAGGATTCTACAAACATTCTAAAGAAAAGTAGAAGAAAGAAGAAATATAAGCAAGCATTATCATTCGCTTAAGTTTCATTTCATGAGATCCACTTGAACATGACATAACGGCAGTCCTCATTTTTTCTACAACGCGAAGATTTATAGTATGGATGGTGGAGGGGAGGGGGGGGGGTCGAATGTAAAGATTAGCAAAAAATTAAAAATAAGATAGAATTAATCACATAGCTTTATTTAAATATGGAATTAAAATGACTATTATGTACACTATCTCTGAAATTTTTTCAGTTCTAATAAGCCTTCGACATTAATTACACTTGATCATCAAAGATTATTATAAATTAATACAATATTAGAAGTATACTGATCTACGTACTAAGAGATATCGGTGTGCCCAAGCAATGATACAGTAGACTTACATAGTTTAGTTATTACTCTGATTGATACATTTAGTAGGACTTTATTTATTTGGATTAATTTTATTTCTTTTCACGAGTTTTCGTAAAAAGAAAAATTCGCGAGCCTTCATCAATTTTCTGAAGTTGTTAGAAGAAGAGAACAGGCAAAAAATACTGAAATGAATTGCATTTTTTAGTTTGGTGTAAAACGACACTCTTAGATACAGTCGACAGGAGAAATTTATTTAATGTATGATGTGTGTGTGTGTGTGTGCACTATAAATATTGCTATTGTGAATCGCTTTTTTTCATATAGTGATATTGTATCTGGTTCGGATTTAACTTGAAATACATCGAATCTAGGCATAGGATAATTTCTAATACGAGTATATCTTCCCAAATTCATAAAGTTGATTTTCGATTTACCTCAAGCTTAGTTTTGCTAATACTCTTCTCTAACTGAAAACTCAACTCAATAGTCAAACTTCTCAAAGTGTGAGCTAATAAATTACTTTCTGTTAAACAAAAAAGAGCATTTAGTTTTTCGTTCATACAATGTCTTTTAATTCTAAGAATTCTGAAATTTCTAACGTAAGTTAGTTAAAAATAATACCGAAATGTGCATATCAATAATAGTCAACTGAAGCTGATAATATAGTTACATTATTTGGAAGATTTATAAAAAACTACTGATACTATAAACAAAATTGAAATAATTTTTTTCACCTGCAAAACTCGAATTCATTTTAAAAACTACACAATACTGACCAGTAAGCCACATAATACTTAAAAGGTGTAGTTTTCCAGCCTCTAACATAGATTAACACATAGAAAAATTAAGAGAATTTTTTTAAAATGGAGCTATAATAGTTTATGAACGGTGAAAGAATAAAGCAGTGTTGTTAAGCAGTCAGTATAAACTTCGATATTTTAAATTAATACTAATTATTTATTAAATAATTTACTTTTTACCGTTTTTCACTCCCGACCATCGATAAAATGAAAAGAATGTATTTGGCACCGTATTGGGGTATGATACGAGAACAGTGGACTTTCGACCCTCCCCCTTAAAAAATTCCTGTGTGCGCCACTGTACAAATATTAAAAAAGGCATTCTAAATAAGGAAAAGATTGGGAAAATTGCTAATATGAAATCAATCCTTTTTTTTATTTCTAAATTATTAGAACAGTACATATAAAGCATTGCTTCTCTGTTATGTATTGATAACATGAAAATAAATTAGACTGTAAGAAAAAGTATAATAGAGAATAGTTCAAGTTTCTGTACAGATAAGGTGACCATTTTTTTACAATGAAAAGGAGGACGAAAAATTTAACAAAAAATTACTTAAATATATGAAACGTTTTATTAATTCAAACAAAAATTCGCTAATTACGCTTACATTCTTTTTAAATATTATCTTAAACAAATATTTTTCTATTGAATGAATTTTTTTGTCAACATATTATTTTCAAATATATCGAAAAGTTCATCAAAAAATATCTTTCATACTGAATTTTACGGTAAGCACTGTAGCTAAAATTTTAACATTCAATTTTGAATTCTCATAGTCACTTTGCAAAAATCATAACCAACTGAAAAAAACTCTTTCAACAGTTGCATTAGTTCCAGGACAGCACAACGTAAATTCAACAAGAATGATTATATTTTCATATGGAATGTGTTCATTTTTTTTTAAATGGTTTAGTAATTCCCCCCATCTTTTACCAATTTCTCAACATGTTGATTTTCCAATTGTTCGAATTTATTAGAATTTAAATATACATGCAGTCTTCTTTCTACATCAAACAGATAACTGTCATCGATTTTAATATCAGGCATTTCTTTCGATAAAAACTCAACGTAATTTTCTATATCTGCCTAATTTATTTGCGACAAAGTAAAAAAATACCATTGAAAACTGTTATTTCCTATGATATTTGCTTCACACCATTCTTCGACATTTTGGAAACATGTTTGGTTCATCTCTGAATTCAGAGATTAACAGATCAGTTTTTTAAAATATTGAAAAGGAGGACAAAAAGGATAACACTTTTCGAGGAAGGACAGAACTTATAAAAGGAGGACGGTTGGTCACCTTAGTAAAGACCATCAAAATTTTTTGTCATGGACTAACTAATAATTTTCCTCAAACTATCGCTTCATGGTCGATGGTTTCAAGAAAATTTTCTGTTTCTATGGTTAATTTTTAAATAAATTTTACGATCATTTAAATATTTCGCAACAAATGAAAGAAACTATGAGTAAGATAAAAAGTTTTATACTTAAGATAAGAAGTTATTAGCCAGATCTGACTACAAATATCTGAATTTATAATACTATGCCTACACATGTGAATGAACTTGTCGTTATTCCATTCACATCAATGAAACAAAAACAAAAAGGATTAAAATACCATCATCGCACGTACCCACTCTCACCAGATTTATCAAAGAGATATTTAGCTAGTATTTACCGCTACATTCCTCTTTTTTTTTAAGTCGAAGCTTAAAAGTAAAATGATCCATTGATGGAAGAAAAAAAATTCCGGATATCAAACCAAGTGGAAAATAACCACTTCTTAGCTTTTCAAAGAGCGGCGAAATTTCCTCATTGAGAATCGTGTATGATTTCATTATCACCAATCTGCCATGTGAAAAGAGATTCATCTTCTTCTTATAAATAAAACGAGCAGTGGAAATTCAAAACATGATGTAAGTTGACGAGGTCAAGAGAGGGAGTTTGTATTCTGAGATGAATTCGAATTATTCAATTAGCATGGATTCACAATGAATATTGATTTTTATTCCAATGTTGTCCAACTTTTACCGTGTGTGATTTACCAGAGCTTTGATTCTGAAATCTCGAGAAGAATATTGATTAATTACTGCAAATTTAATACGTCAAAATAGGTTTGACTGAATACGTCAGCTGGGAATCACATACACGACTACGTGACTCACATGTGACGTAATCACAGTATTTGTCCATTGACTAGGAAATTCTGGTCGTTTTAGTATTTTAAATCATATATTCGTACTGCCCTTAACTGAAACGTTGGAGAAATTCTCAAACAACAGATTTTTTACTTTTAGCACGGCATGAGTTTTACACATATATTTCTCATTGTAGTGTCTGAGACTACTGTTGGTGGGGGATTATGGAATGTTGGCGCGAATCGGCGCGGTTGCTGTGTTTTGAAGGGAGAAAGTTTTTTGACCCTGGAGAGTACGGTCAGGGAAGAGAAAGTCCCTTGTGTTTTGGGAAGCGCGAACCGCTGAACTAGTTTTGGGGTGAAGGAAATGGAATTTCCTTAATTTTAACACGGAGGACTGCGTGTGGTTGATTGTAGTGATAATCAAGATAATTGTCAAGAAGTTGATCATATTACAGTAGAAAGAAAGTAAATGAGAGACATTACATGTAGTGATAATCAAGATAATTGTATTTAATCAAGATAATTATGTGTAGTAATTGATTATATTGAGAAGTAGTTAAGAAAGTAAATAAAAAGTTATTACACTCTTTTTTTTTTTTTTTGGTAAGAAATAACTTTTTACTTTGTATTTTACCTACATTTTAGACATTCTAATACTTTTAGGTAATAGAATACAAAATATTTTCATATTTAGTTCGGCATAATATCAGTGGCGTAATGGAGAATATTAGGGCTCCCCTGCAAAGTCATATTTGGAGCCCCAAGCCGGACCTTACAAAGGACTACATACTTGGCGTCAAACAAGTTTTGATCAAGTTTCACATCATTTTCTTATTTTATTTTATAATTGTGGAACACAATGTTTGCTTTTTATAAGTACACTCTGCATGCTAGCAAAAATGTTTCAAACATCTTAAAAGAATTTCTCTCGTACTTACAAAAAAAATTTCATATTATTCCTTCTTTTCCAAACAGTTGAAGATTTTGTGTGTATGTATATATATATGCACATCCAATTTGAAGCACGGTGTAATACTAAGTCTTAATCGCAATGGAAACAGAGATAATATTGGCCTTTTTGGATTATCTTTCCATTTTCATTTCTTCTCAAGCAACAAATTGCTCATTGCCTTGCCTATCCCTGTTCCTTATCGAATATTTTCAAGAATCTAAATTACTGCCTTCAATGGAATATTTAACGTCTTCACCACAAAGAAAATCCCAGATTAGAAGTATTACCAGTACCATGAATAAACTGCATCTCTTAAAAACATTAGCACTATTAATCTCACTAACTCAAACTCAAACTCAGAGGCGCAACAGCCCAAGAGGGTCAGGGTCTACTGTACCCATCCCAGTATACGTGACCATTGGGCGCTGAGGTGCATGAGCAGATGTCTCAATCAGGTGGATAGTCTGAAGCAAGACCCCCAGTGCTTAAGTCCCCAAGCAAGCTTGGTACTCATTTATCGACCCCCTGCAGTAGGGATGAAAGGTTGAGTTGACCTTGCCCAGCTCGGAAATAGAACCCGGACCTGTGGTGTGGAAGCGCGATACGCTACCACTGGGCCTCAATCTCACTATAAGAATAAAAAATAACTTGCAAATCAAAGGTAGGAAGAAGAAAATATCAGTACTACCTGTACAGCGTACGGACAAACGATTGTGCCAAATTTCGGTAGCCCGAACGGTGTACGGGCAAACCATTTAAGGGATTAAGGTAGTTATCTATCAAATCTAAATCTAAATCTCATGTAGAAATAATTGAAGATTGGAATATAAACTTAATTTTTAAGTCCCTAAATCTGGTTGAAAGGCTTAATAAGTCTGACGCTTATAGTCCAAAATAAGCATTTCGGTAAAAAATAATGGTTTAGTAATTCCAAAAGCAAATAAAACTAATAATAATAAAAAATAGGATTTTCATTGTTAATATCATAAAATATGGGTTATAGGTCCTCCTGTTTACTAATAGAAAATTAGTAGAGTGAGGTGCCGTTAGGTGTCGCCATTATCAGTTAAGCTAGGCTCAAAAAGAGTGGGCAAGTATGGGCCCACGTGTCACATGAGGGGCTCGAAACCCCATACCCCACCCTTGTGTATATATGTCACTGCCTTACATCGCCCCAGGGTGAAATTATTTCAAAATATTTAGGAACCAGTTCTCTAAATGGATTTCTTTTCATTGAAGAGAAAATTGATATAGAAGAGTTTGGGATATATATTTATAATAAAAAGGCATCAAAATCCCAACAACAATTTTACAAAATTATGATTTTTAACAGTAATATTTCTGAATATCGAAAATATTTGAGTTAATGAGCTATTGAACTTTAAACTTCGTATCATCGATATATAATCATATTTTTTTTTACTCCTGAGTAATAACGTCTACATTCCAATATTTACTTTAATTGATAAAGGTCAAAAAATCATGAGTCACAGCAATACACCATCGAAAAAATATTTTAGCAAATACAAAGACGCTATTATCAATTATTCGATAATATCCTTAAGTCAAAGAACATCGCTGAAGATATGGATAAGATAATCAGTTCCCATAGCATTGTTGAATAAAATAAATGCTTGTGTTATCTCATTGGCAAAGAAATGATAGAACCGGAAGTCACATCAAAAGGTCGATGAACTTTTCATCACGTTTGATAACAGACGTTTTTTCAAGAACTGTACATGCAAAAAAACAAGAACAAAAAAAAAAAGAGGAAAAAGATTTAATGCACAAGACTTTACCAATTTTTCATCTTTTATTTGAATTAATCATCTTAAATCTTCCATGATGAGAAGAGAGAGAATTTTATTAATAAGGTAAAAGAAAAAGTAAAATATGAAACGTAGAGAATCATATAGCCAATGCTTCAATCAAAGTACAAATATAATACAATGAATATAACTTTTTTATCTTAACTTTTAATAATATTGATTATAAAATAAAAGAAGTCACTATCAGTGCCGGATTATCCATTGGGCGCAAGGGTCCCAGGGCCCGGATAAGCGGGACCTGGCCAGATTTTCTGATTATAAGCTTCGATCCACCAGTACCATGGGGGCCTGTAGATCTTCTACACCCAGGGCTCAAAATGAGCTTAAATCGGCACTGGTCACTATTACACTTCTACATTTCTAATTATGTTATCTTTTGGTTTACTATTTGACTTCGATATGTGCAAGTTTTTAATCGTAATCATATTCACCATCATGATTGGAGTCTTTTAAGTATTTTAATTTAGTTTAATTTTATATCAGTGTTAAAAAAATCTGTATTTCTGTGAAAAAAGATGTATTTATCTGATAACTTAAGAAAAAAAAATTATAAGTGAAATATGATTAATAATTTTCTAGTAAAGCATAGCTGAAATCACAATGCATATATTTTTAGAAAAGCATTAAAAAGTGAAAATATTGCCAGTATTATGCCTATTTTAAAAACTGTTAGCCCTCCAAGCGATCTTCACGTAAAATTCCGCCATTCTAGAGATGCTCTTTCTGCCTTCAAGCAAGATTCCCAAAAGCGGCCGAGCCGCATTCTTAAAAATACGACTCGACCGCTTTTGAGAACCCCACCTGAAAGCAAAAAAATATGTGCGGTGCATTTTTGAAGCATCTCCAGAATGGCAAGACTTTAAGTGCAGACCGCTTAGAAGGTTAGATATACAATTTTTAAATTTGGATCACTCAACTTTATCAAAATATTCCATTTCAATTTTAATTTGCGTAATTTTATTCAATACTGTATTTCAGAAGTTCTTAAACTTTCAATCGCCGCCCTCCCTCCTTTATATATCAGCTTAACATCGCAACCCCCCCCCCAAGATAAAGTACACCCCTCCCCGACTCTCAACGCATGACTGAGTGATTTAAAGGTTCTTCAATAATTCTAAGACTGCATCTGCTATTTATCTTTGCACCTGTGTTTCTACTACTTTTTGAAAATATTACGTTGTAGTAACGGCTATATGTAGTTGCAAACGATTAAAGAACAGAATATTCTTGGAACGAAATACATGTTCTAGTAGAGTTTTTTTAAAGGGGGTAATTTAGTGATCCAGTCCAAGATGGTACATCTTACAATTTTTCAGAGTCTGAAAAAGAGGGAAATTTTAACATTAAATGAGAGACCTTCGTGAACCCCCTAGTAAAGCTCTGGGGACCCCAGGGGTCCGTGGACCACAGTTTGAGAGCCACTACTCTATTCGATTGCTCTATATATACTCATCAGAAAATATCTCGAACTTAAAATGTTAAAAAATTTATATTTTTTTAAATTCCAACCGTTCCAAATTTTCTCTTTAAAATTCCAACCACACATGCATGGTATCGTTTCTTATTATCAACGAGCGCTGTTATATATTCCTCGTTCTTCAATCTCATTCATTTTTATTTCGAATATTTTTTTTAATTAAAAAATTGATTAAATTATGCATGTGTGGGATTAAATTATGCATGTGTGGCAATAATTTATGTGATCGGAAATCAAACAATTAATCAGAAGAAAAACCTGCATATATATTAAAATTGAATTTTCAAAACAATTTAAAAGAACACATGTAACAAGTGAACTTTTACGTGCTTTCTCTCTTAACTGCAACAAATCTTTAAAACAAAATTTAAAATGAGAAAGTGAAAAATAATTCATTTTATATAATAAGATTTAATATTTCGAAAAAATACTTGCCATAAACTGAGTTAACAAAAAAGATTGAATTTCTACTGAAAATATATATGTATAACTATTCATCATTTTCTTTCAATAATTTAATTTGTCAGTCCTAAAATTTTTTTAAGATAACAATTAAAAAATCCAACACTCTTTCGATTCAAAATTAGCACGTCTATCAAAAAGCTCACTTCCAATTCCCTCCAATCACATCGAATCCAATGCGAACATGCGCAGTACTCCATTTTTTTCTATCCCTTCCTACAAAGTTCTTCCACAAGTTCAAAAAATCAAGAATAACTCCAACAAATTCTTTTTTTTTCTCTTAAACCAAAAGTTTATTCACAGAAAAAAAGAAATTTGTACTAAAAAAATTTTACAAAATCAAAATTCTAATAATAATAACGAATTTCTAATTTTGAGAATTCTTAGAAGATTTGGTCATGCGCAATAACCCATCCTTTACTTCCCCGTTTATTAATGACCATAACAATATTCCGAAATTCCCCTCAGCAGAATTAAATATAATTTCCACTTGTGCTTCAAAATTCAAAAGAATGAAGCATAAAAAGAAATATTATAATCACACGTTTTTAACTACAATCAATGAATATTTATTTATAAACATGAGCTTGAGTCATCTCTCTCTCTCTCTTTTTCTGTTCTATTCAACCCAATGAGCACAAATCCTGCAGCCCAAAACTGACGAAATCCCATGAACGAGATCTCATCATCACTATTTTAAATGTTCAAGAACAGTAAGTATCAAAATCAAAGATTCCTGAATCGAATTCACATAGCGATAACGAAAATTTCCTTGTATGGTCATGCGCAGTTATCAATTTTTTACTTTCCCCATAAAAAAAGCTCCCAATTCAATTTTAATTATACCGCCACGAGATCAAATCACCAAACGATATATCCACACCTAAATCCATCTCGAACAAATAAATAACCGCATAACTGAACTGAAGAAAAAACGATTTTTGGGTGTTGGTGCGGCACCAAGCCGAAGAAAAGTTTTCGAATACTTTTCCTCCTCAATTATGGCAACCCTTTTGGGTCAGTGGCCTTTTCGACGGCGCCAAGCGATCGGCAGCAACTTCCACTCTATAAAACCAAACTTTTTTACAGCAGACGGGCCCACGCCTCCCCGCCGGATTCCGGTCGGGATACGTTTCTACAACGTATCATTTACGTTGCGTTCCGGACCGAGGATTTCCGGATCGTCCCACTCATCCGAGGAATGTGGTCCCTGCGCGACTTCCGGGCATTCAGAAAAGGGGTGAACTTAGAACGTCTGGAACACGCCTTCCTTTTATTGTTTTTTTTCATGTGCGCATGGCGGACAGTTTGAATGAAGTTGAGTGTTCTGATGAAAATTTATGATATATCCAGTCTTGAAAACAAGGGGCTTTTCTAAATTGGATAGAAAAATTCTCGTTTTTAAAAAAATAAGTTATCCTCAATATATTCCCTAAATTATCTTTTTAATTTCACAGTAGAATTTCCAAATGTCCCGGGAAACTGTGAAGAATTATTTTTTAGCAACTGAATATTGTCATGTAATCAAAATTAAGTCAATTCTTCAGATGATCACTGATGGCCGCGGTACCCTAGTGGTCAAGGTTACGGACTCGTGTCATGAGTTCGAGCCTAGTAGCTCTGAAGACCCGCCGTGTAGAGGAGGCCCATACACTTGAAATCTGTCGAGACTCAAACGTCCTCCCGTTGGTGTGGTGTGGAAAAGAGAGCTCAGGTGTCACCCCCGTTACTTGCCCATGGTTCAAAATAGCGAGGTCAGTCGCCAATAGCCCTCATGAAGCTTTATAGTGCCACGAAAATATAATTCTCACTTACTCATGTGGCCGCGGTAGCCTAGTGGTCAAGTTAATGAACTCGTGGCCGGCGTGTCATGACTTCGAGCCTGGTACTTCGCAAGACCTGCCGTGTAGAGGAGAGATGCACGTTAACCCTTTATCTACCGCATTATGATTTACTGCAGGGTTTTCCATGCAATATATTTTTTTTAAAATCACTACATTGAAAATTAAGGGATATACAATAACAAAATACTCAACTTTCGGAAATTTAATTAGTTAGAGCTAATTAATTAATTAAAGATATTCATCTGTAAAATTAATTATATACACTGCTTACTTAAAATAAATAGTCAAATCAATTTCTTAAGTCTTCATCAGCATACAAAAAAAAAATAAGACACTTACCTTTTGACAGTAACTATTTTTTTTTTGAGCAAAAATGACAATCTTCGCAATCCACTGAAAACGCAACTTCTGCTATAAAACTATTCGCCTTCCTCGCTAAAATACTCATCATAGAACCCGTGCTGCCATATTTCTTGGAAGAGTGGATTTCAAAGAATATTCCTACTAAGTATTGTCTGAGTATTCGTAAAAATGTGGTTATTCTATGAAATTTTAAACTGAGTGATACTTATAAGTACTGTCGGTAGATAAAGGGTTAAATCTGTCGAGAGCTCAAACGTTCTGCCGTTGGTGTGGTGTGGTAAGAGAGGGGGGTGCCAGCTCAGATGTCGGCCTCTTTACTTGACCAAGGTTCAAAATTACGAGGTCCGTTGACAAAAGCCCTCGAGTTGCTGAACAGTGCGACGTTAATATTCACTCACGCACCCAACTACTTTTAGATTTCTCTTATTTTTATTGTGTGATTCATATAGAAAACTTTTTACAGAGAAAAATACCGAAATAAACACCAGAAAAATTAAATACAAATATTTTGTTCCATTTTCAGAATAACTGAAACCAGAAAAGAGCCGCCATCTAAATCACAAAATTATTTTTAGCTTTTAAACTAAACGAGACACTCCCGTTTTTACACAAATCACTTAATTACCAATCGCCCCCATTTAAACAAATACTATTGGAAGTAAGTCTAAATATAGTTCTCCAATTCTAAGAGAGAAACCGTAATTTCGAAATTAGCTCAAGTTTATTTTGAGACTTTTTAATCTGTTTCCTATCTCTTCTAGTTTCCGCAGATTCTGAAAGCTTAAATTTTATTTGAACTGCTAATAACATTTAATTCCTATTTTTGATCTCGTCGACGAAATAACTAAATCACTCCTTATCTCTTAACAGAATTTTTTAAAAAAAGGTTATGCTTATATATAAAATAAATAAGGGAGTTTCGATTGCGTGGGCGTTGATCCATACTTTTCGAAAGAGGAATTATATTCTTCAGAATCTGTATAACAACGAAGAATTATCTTAAGAAGGCTTTTTTAGAAAACTGGTATATTAATAAAATTACTTGTTTCCTAAAAGAATTTTACTTCTTACAACAGATAGAAATTCAATTTTCAGCAGTAAAGTTATAAAACACTTCTAGTTCAAATACTTTTATAAATTAATAATAAAAAAAAAACAATTTTTATCGAAAAATAGCATATATTATTAGAAAAATGTGAGAACGTAATCGAATCTATAAACTGGACAACAACAGTCGGTGGTCTTTATCGTTATGAATTACGAATGAAATAAAAATTCTCATTTGATATTTTATAGAAGGGAATTCGAACTTTTTTTTGCTCGAGGTCCATTTGAGTCCCAACTTTCAGTATATCGAATCCCACATATGCATACGCAACATATTTACTGTTTATACAATAATCTTCAACTTTAAATTTAAAAAGAGAGAGAGAATGTTGAAAGGAAAATTATATAAATTATAAATTCAACAGTTCATGTTATGGATCCCCAAAATGCAATTTTCTTGATGATCCCCTGAAACCTTCTATGAAATCCTGGGGTCTATGCAGGGGCGTATTACCTCTTGGGTTCGAAAAGGGGAGGGGCAGGAACATCTTAAGGTATGGACCAACTGGGCCCGAGCCTAGGGCCTAGACGCAATGGAGGCCTCGCCTCGTTCTCGAGTCAGCCTTTATAAGGTTATAATTCGAATAATTTCAAAGGTAAAATGTTATTTCCAAATTTCTGGATGTATTTTCCAAGAACCTGGGAATTTCGGACGATATATAAACTGGCTATTTGTGACGATCGTTGTCCACGTACAGGCCTACCACAGTAGCCCACACAGAAATTTTTCAAGGAGAGGGGGGGGGTTCAGGATCGAAAGTCCTCCATTTGGTACGCCACCCAAAGTATTCCTTTGATTTTGTCGATTTTCGGGAACAAAAACAATACAAAATTAACTATTGAAAATTAATGAATAAAATTAATTACATTAATAACAAATACATAAATAAATTTTACGTAATACATACACAAGATTATAAGCAATCGAAAATATGGGGGTCCGGATCCCTAAGATAACTCCCTTGTGTGCGCCACTGGCTACCACCATATACCATCATTACTCATTTAGTCAAACGATGTAGTTGGTCGAGCCGCTTTAAGCTATTGTAAGTCATGCACACTTATTAGTTTCGGGTTATTGTTCGTACGAGTATTTGACAACGTATGCTATGTTCTAGCATCTTTTAAGGATAATAGGTGGGGCCTTCATTTGTGTAGGGTCCCCGGGCCTACCTTTAAAGGTGGGTCCAGAGCCTACTTTTGAGTATGGACCCAGGGCTCAAGAAGTCTTAAGACGTCTCTGCTGGTAAGAGCCCAGAGTCTCAAAAAGTCTTATGACGTCACTGGGAACGGTTGAGAATCGCTGCATTATATTCTTAGTTATTTTTTTAAGTATCGTACTAACTCATCGCAATTCGTAAAAGTGATTTGAATATTATTTTAAAATACAAAGAATTGTTATAAACATCATTACAGACTAAATCAAAAATGGTGTAGAAAATTTATACATACCTGCTTGTCTTTTTCCATCTTAAACTCTTGTTTTCAAAGGATCCTTCGAAACTTACGGTGATTGATGATAAATTGATGCAATTTTGCACTCAGAATGCTGCAAATTCGAGTCCCACTATCACCTCAGACAATCGCACACAAAATAGTGAAAATTACTCAACATTCAATTCAAACATCGCTGTGGAATGAAATACCACAACTCCAATAGCTCCATCATCTAATAATGAAACAAAAAAAAAAAGTCTTGTAATTTCAAACAATGAGAAAAGATTTTTCAATATTCACTTTGAATGAGAATGTAAAATCAGTTAATAGAAATTTGGTTAAAAAGATTTTTTTTTTACTGTAGGAAGTAAGCTACTATAATTTGTTTCGATTTCGAGTGGCGCCACCAGATCAACCAATCACAGGGTTATATCTCTCTCCCTCCCCCTTTACTTCCCCTTGCAATATTTTTTTTCCTGTAAGAATTTCCCGTCAAATGAAATGATGTTTTCGAAACAGGAAACAATGCACATTCAACAAGTGATCGAATCTGGGAATCAGTATTTAAAATGTGAAGATGATTCATTAATTAAGGGAAATGAAAAATTGCGATATTTCAAGTTTTCAACACGGACTAAGCAAAATGAATAATATTTTTTACTTTTGTTATAGATAAGTAACTAACTGGAAAGGTTACACATTCGTTTTCTAAAATTATTTTCATGCCAAAGAATCAGACGAGAATTTAAGAGTCAAAATCAAACAGAAACTGGACATTTACCAAATTCATGCAGAGATCTGGTGTCTCATTATGAAATAGTAACAAAATTTATAATATTAGGCAAAATATTATATTTAGAATTCTATAGATAAGAAACAGAAATGCCATTAATTCGTCTATTTGTAAGAGGCTCCAGTCTACCTGTCATTTTGAATTTTTCTCCATTTAAATTTCATCTTATATAATTCGAACATTGAAATTAAATTTCTTTCGCATTTGTTACGATAGTGTAATATATTATAAAACAAATACAATAATATGGTTACTTTCTGTGGAAACAAAATTTATGTACACGCAATACTTATCATTAAATGCAATGGTTACTTCAAAAATAAGTGTGTCATTCATCATTTTAACACTATATTTCGGTGCTTTTCCGTTTCACCAGCGCAGACGATGAAGTCGCCAAAAATGATACAACAAACACAACCGGAATATTCCTTCTGGTAACCCTTTACCACCACATTTTCAAAACAAGTCGCTGTTTTTTCTTATCAGCAACATCTTTTTCATAGTTTATCAAAAATAGAGGAAAACCAATGAAAACTAACATTTTTTATGTGTGTATTTTGTGTTGTCGCAAATTAAGCCTACTTTACAAGATTTGAGCCGGTGAAACCTAAAAATGCCTATATTTTTTATGCAAATGTTAAGGATTACATGTAAAAAATAAAAAATAGAATAAAATACTTTTTAAACAACAGTATTAGAAGGAAATTAGAAATGATAAAAGTAATTCAAGTTAAAGAATTCCCATTCTTTAACACAGCGTTTCTCAAACTGTGAAGCGCGCCCCCCTTGGGAGGCGTGACGACTCTACGAGGGGGGCGCGAGCATATTGAAAAGTCAAAACAAACGATTATTTAAAAAAAATTATTAATTTACTGAAGATAAACAAACAAAAATTTTTCTGACATAACAAAAAAATAAAATACACCATTTGCACTGATATAATACAATTGTAAATGTATCAATGCTACACAATGTATTTTATAATTATTTAACAATACTAAGTTAAGAACAAGTTTAATGACTACCTGTGACCCCATGGGATTGTCATACATAAAATTATATACAAAAATTATATACAAATACTTGTACAGTTTATAATTAATCTCTTCACTGCCGATTAAAAGCAACGCGATTCGCTTCCCAATGCCAACCATTTACCGCATATATGCGCGTATGAGATGTATAGGAGGGGGGGAAGGAATAAGGAAGCAAAAATATTCTGATATAAGAGTAAATCCTTAGCAAACAATGTCAAGGTCCTTTTATTGCATTCCAATCCTTCTGAATAATTTTATGGATAGCACAGTGTAAAGGAAAAATCACATTCGGGAAGACGTACATATACGTCGGAGGAAATTAACGCTTTGGCTGAGCGAGATGTTTATATACGCCGGTTGCACTTAAGGTATCCGACTACGTTCGGAACCATGATTTTACAAAAGCGCATAAATGTATAATTTTCATGATATTTAGTGTCACCTAGATTAGAATACATGTATAAAATTGTTTTAAGGACATTATATGACAAAAAAAATTATTTAAATACAATATTTTGGCAAAAAATTAACTTAGAATAACCTTTTTTCCAAATGTTCTGCTTTGTAAAAAATGCTTTTATTGTATTAATATTTTGCCTGTATATAGATCAGACCTCTGTACAGAGGCTTTTTGAAAAATTCAAATTATTTTCATAGTTACAACCATTTGCAATAATTATCGGAGTATTTTCTTAAAATTTCTCCCTTCTGTTTTCGTAAAACATGAATAAACCGACTTCCAAGTTATGCATTTCAAAAATTCTAGTTGAGCCTCTGTACAGAGGTCTGAGCTGAATACAGGCAAAATATTAATACAATAGAAGCATTTTTTACAAAAGGAGCATTTGGAATAAAGGTTGTTCTAAGTTAATTTTTTGCCAAAATATTGTATTTAAATAATTTTTTTTTTTGTCATAATGTGTCTTTAAAACAATTTTATACATGTATTCTAAACTAAGTGACACTAAATATCATAAATATTATCCATTTACACGCTTTTGCAAAATCACGGTTCCGAACGTAGTCGGATACCTTAAGAGGGTAAGGTCGTATCGTAGTTTTAGCGACAAAGTATAGTATTATTGAATTCACAATACATTGTTATCGTATGAGGGGAGCGAGATGAAAATCATGATTGAATATTGGGTCGCGAATATTGAAACTTTGAGAAGCACTGCTTTAACATAATCATAAAACAAGTTTGAAATAATAAGCATAATAATAATTTACAAATAAAAATACATGTCACGCAAATCATACATCATCACTCAACACAAAACATGCGAATAAAACTTCTTCATAACTGTATACATACTTACAAATAATCTTAACATATAACAATTTATCCATCGCCATAAATCTCACAACAGCAAAACAGAATTTTATCCCCTTCACGAACCCAAAATATATTTTCATTCAACAAACAACACAAAAACGACATATTTCTAATAATATAACAACATTAATAACAACTTACCAACAAAAAAGAAGAGGGGACGAGGGGGGAAGCGCACCCATCCGACATTGAGCAAAGCGATGAACTTGTTATTCTACATTATGCAACAACATCAAGGCGAATAACCCTTCCCTTCCCCACCTCCCTTCACCCATTTATCACCGTCAATCAAATCTCCGGCGGCGCGGCATCAAAAGAAAGGGGGGAATGTGACGTCACCACACCTGCGCAACCCCATTTTTTTTTCCTTCCTACCTTATCTTTTTTTGAATGAGTGGAAAGTTTTCCTTATGCAAATTCCGGCTGCATGCGTTCCTGCAACTCAATGGAGCTTGACATCCTGCTGCATTTTCGAACAAGGTCAAGGCCAAAAGCGTTCACTCACCTTTATATTTAGTTTATTTCTTTTTTTATCTCATTCTGTCTCACTTGGGACTTTTAAGAACGCATTCTTTGTAACCGCATTGTTTGAGCCGCTACTCAAGTAACTACTTGCTTTTTTTTTTTGTTCTTTTTCTTTCTTTTTTCTTTCATCCCTTTTAACTTCACCTTTTGGCGATGGAATGCGAGTGGATTAAGGCTGTTGGAGACATTTTTTTTTTTTTTTTTTTTTCTTTCTTTTTTTTTTATTGAGGACAGAGGGGATTCTTTTTTTGGTGGCAAGCACGTGTTTTTGAAGGTCAAGTATTTGGTAGGGATTACTTTCGGATTCCATGGGTTTTATAACCCGTTTTGTTTGTTTGTTCTTTTTTTTCAATGCTGGTTTCTTTTTTTAAAAAAACAAGAGAACGAAACGCAGTGACCCTGCTTGTTGATTAAGAAAGAATTTTTAAATTAGGGAATTATTTTATTTCGAAGTGAAGTTCAGTCAATTATCATTACTTTGGCTTTAAAAAGTAATCTTGCGGTTGAATCTGATTTGAGTACTAGCTCAAAGCCAAATACGAATTTCTCAGAAATAACTTGAAATTCATCCACATTTCTCAAGAATTCTTGATGCAGATCCTGATCTTAGGAGGATTTATGGAATGTAGGGGCACGAATCCAAATTTCAAAAGTAGAATTTTATATTCAATCGCATTTTTTACCTTCACGTCATCGTTTAATTTTAAAATCTTGCTGGTTAAAATACGTGCGTATAGATTTATGTGTAACATCCTTTAAAAAAATACTTTTAAATCATAGGTTCCCAGCCTTTTTTTAACTGTCGCCCCCTTTCCTAGCGAATATTTCAATACCGCCCCTCCCACTCTAGAGAAATAAGAGTGTACAAAATACACGGCGAAAACAAGAATTAAAACTTAAGAAATATTCTATTACTAATAGAATATATTTTTTAAATTTAATTTTCTTTCCAAAGCCCCCATTTTTTTTTACTTGCGAATCTGAAATAGTTATTGCCACAAATATATTTAAATGTGTTATATAATAGACAGGATATTGTTGGGATTGAAACGTTACTGAATTTATTTAAAAGAGAGGAATAAAAGTTTTAGCTTACCTGTTTGATGTGATACGAGAAGTATAATTCATAATAAACTATTGCTTTCAAAATAAATAAATTGATAGTTTCAGCCTTTAAAGAATCGCACATTAATTCCTGGTTAACATATTTAGTTGCATTTCTTGGATAATACACGTAATGAAATGCCGTGGACAAAACATTTTTCCTACAGCTCACAGACAGACAACACGCACACTACAGAAATTAAAATTTACTATATCATTCAATGTAATGTAAGTCCGAATGTAATGTTATATATCTTGAAGTTTTTCATCCACTTCCCGAACTACCGAAATATGTGTATTTTCTTACACGTGATAGAAACGATTTAAATATATACCTACAATCAACATAAAGAACCAGTATTAAAGTTTACTTTTGTTAGTACATAATCAGCGTGTTTTTTTAGTCTTTTTTAAGGTATCCGACTACGTTCGGAACCATGATTTTACAAAAGCGTATAAATGGATAATATTTATGATATTTAGTGTCACTTAGATTAGAAAATGTATATTAAATTGTTTTAAGAATAGTATTACTAATTAAAAATGATTTTTAAGTACACTATTTTGACAAAAAATGAACATAGAATGACCCATTTTCAAAATATTCTCCTTTTGTGAAAAATGCTTCTATTATAATAATATTTTGTCTGTATATAGCTCAAACCTCTGTACAGAGGCTCAACTAGAATTTTTGAAATATATAACATAGAAGTGGGTTTATCCATGTCTTACGACAACAGAGGGGAGAAATTTTAAGATAAAAACGCCGATAATTATTTCAAATGGTTGTAATCTGAATTTTTCAAAAATCATAGTTGAACCTCTGTACAGAGGTCTGAGCTATATACAGTCAAAATAATATTATAATAGAAGCATTTTTCACAAAAGGAGAACATTTTGAAAAAAGGTTATTCTAAGTTAATTTTTAACCGAAATATATTGTATTTAAATAATTTTTTTTTGTCAAAATGTGTCCTTAAAGCAATTTTATACATTTAATCTAATCTAAGTGACACTAAATACCATGAAAATTATTCATTTATGCGCCTTTTTAAAATCACGGTTCCGAACGTAGTCGGATACCTTAAGCTATATTTCGTTAATCTGCCCAAGCACCATCTCAACGCCCCCTAATCTTCTCTGGGTCTTTTACTGCCCCCCGCCTGAAAGTCTCAAACCCCCCCAAGGGGGGGGGGGGGGTTAGAGCCCACGTTGAGAATCTATGTTTTAAATCTATTACGTGCGGATATAAAGGTAGTTAAACAGAACTATATAGGAAAGAACAGAGAAAAGAATAAACTTGTTACAAAATGGAACAACATTGGTTAATACTTCACACAATGTAATGGATCTCATTCAGGTAGTATTATCAGTGAGCAACAAAATTGTATATATTCTACTTTTAAAGAATTTCCTCTTATTCCTTTAGAAAAAAAAAAAAAATACCAGCTCACGAAAATTTTATCAGTTTACACATTACGGACAAATGGTATATAAATTACCAAATATTTCAAAAATATGTTTAATTTTTTAAAAACGATAAAATAATGATCATGCGAATCCCCCTCAAATTTTCAGGTAAATGACTTAATTATATGTTTTATTCCCATCGTTCATGAAGGCAACCTGAGGGCTATTGAACAACGAACCTCATAATTTTGAGCCTCGGCAAATGGCAAGGTCGAAAGCTGAACTGGCACTCCACTCTTGAAACTTTCACATCCACGGCAATGTGAAGTCTCTGAATCTCGACAGATTCAACGAGCATCAGTCTCTTTACAAGATCACAGTTGATCTTCAGTGGCAGCACGTCTCGTTCACGAGTTCGGGACCATGACCCCTGGGCTATAGTGGGCATCAAATATAAATGCATTCAAAGAAGGAAGTATGTAAACACGGTGACGTTATCGAAGTCACACAGCTGAAAAATCGGCTTCTTTACGTCAAAAGTAAAACACCGCTCATATACACACGTGCACCCCCAAAAATGTTACGGGATCTTTCATCTGACATCGCCCCGAAACCGATGGTCGTGCACCCCCAACGGCAGATTCGACACCTGCGAACCGGAAACTCCGAGTGAAAATTCGAGGTGTCAGAAACGGAGCCCCTCACCCCGAAAGGGTGGAATAAGTCCGTTTTGAAACGCCAAGTTTGGTGGTGTTTGCTTCCTCCCTCTCAAAGGACATATTCTGTAGAATTGAAATAATTAACAGTATGAATAACTTCTATTCAAAAGGTAAATATAGTCGAACCTCTATATAACGACGTCGCTAAATCCCGAAAAAAGTTCGTTATATGAAAATTCGTTATATAGAGGTTCATCTTTCAATTTTCTTGATAAACTACATAAAAAAAAATTTTAAATTCATAAACACTATAGATTAAAAAAAAGTAATTATTCACACCTTTTGTAAATTAACATATATTTATTTTATATATCTTACCTATCAAAAGAGAAAGAAAGGAAAACTGCAAGGAAAGTTTCTTTTGCCGCCTTTATCCACTTCCTGAAGAATTGAATTTTTTTCTTTGATGCTCAAACACTTACGTTTTGACATTTTCGAACCATAAGAAACGAAGTTACCAGTATGAATGATCAACACTACAAATGAATGGAGACTAGTTCAAGGACACGGGGCCACGAGACATCTTCACTGAGATCGAAGATGTTTCCAGTGAACTGGACAGTGGGGGTTACAGGTTGCACTTCTTGGATGAAACACCCAAAATTCTATTGACCTCGGCGAGTTAGGGTACCTAATAAAATCAGTTCAAAATTTATGACTACCATAAAGAGTGTTAAAACAAAGAATAACTTGAAATGTCCAGAAATACGTTAAAAATAGGGAGAAAAATAATTTATTCACAAGAGAAGAAATTCGTGGTATAGAAAATGCACTTCGCTATTGGGAGATTATTTTACGAAAAAAATCGTGAAATGTTCTTGGTTACAGAAAAAAGTTCGCAATATAGAGGTTCATAATATGGAGGTGCGACTGTATATTGTAATTCATAGCTGTGACGCAAATAAATCAATTATTTAATTTCTTCACTCTCACGCTACCATTTGTGGCCGCGGTAGCCGAGTGGTATAGGTATCGGATCGTGGCTTGCCTTGTCACGAGTTCGAGCCCAGTACCACTAAAGACCCGCCGTGTAGGGGTACGATGCACGTTAAATCTGTCAAGAGCTGAAACGTCCTCCCGTTGGTGTGGTGTGGTAGTTAAGAGAAGGGGGTGCCAGATCAGGTGTCGTCCACGTCACTTGACCATGGTTCGAAATTACGTGGTCCGTCGCCAAAAGCCCTCGTGTAGCTGAACAGTGCAACGTTAATATTTAATCAATCAATTAATCTCACGCTATCATTAATTTTCCCAAACGTCACAGCATAAATGTCAATCCTGACTATTAAAAGTTGAATAAAGGGTACTTGGCTAAGAAAATTATTTGAAAAGGTATATATACCATCTCCTTAAAACTTTCATTGGAAAATCCTCTATATAAGTAAATTCCATAGAAGATTTTTAAAAATTATATATTTCTGTTCTAATGTAGTAAACGGTAGTTCGGTTCAATTTTTATATTAAAAAAGAACCAAAATTTAGTCTGCAGTTAATAATAATCCATTTAAAATAGAAATTTAAGTGTTGTGTGTAAAACACAAAAATAAATAAAAATCCGATTGTGTATTCGAAATCAAATGATTCATAAAATTTGATCTAAATATGATTTTTATAAAAATTTCTCACAGCAGAAAGTAAGAAGAAAAAAAATTAAAAACTAATTAAATTAACCGATTGTTGATTGTTTTTTTAAAGTAACGAATCTACTAATATTGGAAAGCTTTACACTGAATCACAAAAGTGAGAATTCGTTTGAGTAGGCTTATAGCAAACTATACACACAAGAACTGTAATTATATTTAAATTCAAGACACGACAATCTTACTTTTCATTTTGGGAAAGTATCATTCTTTTCCATTTCCTTCTCATTGTACCAAAAAAATATCTGTGGAACATAATGAAATCTTGCACGACTTATTTATTCTCGTTCCATTAAGCTGTATTTACAGGATCAATACAACAAGAGAAACTTGTGTATCGCTTTCGAAATGTAAAGTCGAAACAACAGAAAATACTGACATGATGATTATTTATTTTAAGGTATCCGACTACGTTCGGAACCGTGATTTTGCAAAAGCGTATAAATGGATAACATTTATGATATTTAGTGTCACTTAGATTAGAAAATGTATATAAAACTGTTTTAAGAATAGTATTACAATAAAAAGTTATAAAAGTACAATATTTTGACAAAAAGTGAACATAGATTGACCCATTTTCAAAATATTCTCCTTTTGCGAAAAATGACTCTATTATAATTATATTTTGCCTGTATGACCTCTGTACAGAGGTTGAAAAAGAATTTTGGAAACATAATATATAACTTAGAAGTGGATTTATCCGTATTTTACTACAACAGAGGGGAGAAATTTTAAGAAAAAAACGCCGATAATTATTTCAATGGGTGGTAACTCTGAAAATAATGTGAATTTTTTTAAAAATCCTAGTTCAGACTCTCTGGAGAAGTTTTTACTTTATATAGGCACACACACAAAATATTATTATTATAGAAGCATTTTTCTATAAAAGGAGAACGTTTTGAAAGTAGGTTATTCTAAGTTAATTTTTTGCCAAAATATTGTATTTAAATAATTTTTTTTGTCATAATGCATCCATAAACCAATTTTATACATGTATTCTAATCTAAGGGACACTTATCCATGAATAATATCATGAAAATTATCCCTTTATGCGCTTTTTTAAAATCACAGTTCCGAACGTAGTCGGATACCTTAACAAAAATAAATTTGTAGAAACTTTACAGAGATAAAGGAAAAACTATTTCATGTTGCCATAAAAACGTGACGCTTTTGTGACATCAGCTTAAGAAATTATTAAGAAAAAGAAATACATAAATATAAATCAGTGTAGGATATTTTTAATTATTTATATTTAAGATTATTAAGCTAAATTGAACTCTTACATTATCAGGCTTTGTCAGGTTTCATACCAGACAAACGGAAATATAACATTTTGGAACTCTACTATGACAATAAATTAAACAAATCAAATAAAGTAGATTGACCTATAAAAGATACTGTTACACCAGTTATCATTTACAAAGTTTGTGTCCTGAATGGTGGGTATTGAGATTCAGAAAACATACTTATACAAATATCATATTCTGGAACATATTCCAGACAGCTCCAAAACGAAAATTAGCCTTCGGGGGAATAGCAAAAGACTTAACAGGATCAACACTTCAAAGCCTGAAGGTTGCGAGACGAGTCCGCTAGAAATTGTTAATGGAATGGCACAGGTTATAAAGAGAGTTATTGAAAACGTTAAGTCTAAAAGGATATATTAAAGATTTTACGTGATGTGAAGTTTTTACAGAAAGATGCTAACCAGAAATAATTGTCTCAATTCTTTGTGATTCAAATTCAGAAATATTTCACTAAAAAAATAATATTGTTCAACTTTATACCAAAAATAATTCTAAGAAACTCAACATTTCAATAAGGGTTATAAAAATTGATCATTTGCTATTACAATAGTCTAAATTCATGTAACGTCATGGTCACATAATAACTGCAGTCACGTTTCCAGCCTATCAGTTCATAAATTCGAGTGAAATCTAGTCATATAATAAATGCAATCCTGTGTTCATGTGTTTCCAACCAATCAGTTCATGAATTAATGACGTCATAAGCTCATGATAAACGCAATCCCGTTTTCAGGTAAGCAGT
Source organism: Trichonephila inaurata madagascariensis (assembly GCA_019973955.1). NCBI lineage: Eukaryota > Metazoa > Arthropoda > Arachnida > Araneae > Nephilidae > Trichonephila > Trichonephila inaurata. The sequence continues at coordinate 59,672 of BMAV01010873.1, read as the reverse complement.
TCATAAATTCCTGTGACTTCATAGTCACATGACAAATACAGTCACGCATTTCCAGCCAATCAGTTCATGCGCATCACTGTTGCCAACTTTTGATTTTTACAGAAACTTTCTTTTAAAAAAGCACATATTTCTCAACATTGATAATACACATTGTTAAGTAGACAAAAATGCACTTGACTTGAAAATTCACGAATAATGAAAGATATTTTTTCTAATTTGAAGAATCCTAAAACTTGAATATCTTTACCCAATTATCAAATTCGAAATTGCATCTTCATTTCTTAAAAAGAATAAGTACAAATTTAATATCAGTTTTCAATTCAGCGGAGAACATGTGATTACATTTACCATGAGACTGTTATGAATTTAGTCCATGTCAATAATGCAACATATGTACACAAGAGTTGAAATATTTCCTCCAAGTAGAACTGTTGCATTTCTGGAGGGTCCGAAATCAACATATTAAAATTCAAGCTCAGGAGAACTTATAAACAATGAAAAAAAATATGCTTAAATTCTTTTGTTTAGAATAACGTCATTCTGCCATTGTTTTCTGATCCTCCATAAGCGTCACAGACAGACAGCATGATGAGAGATTGATTAGCAAATAGAATTTCTTGTCATCAAAGGATCTCATATGGAAGTATATGCTAATCATCTGTGGCAAATGCAGCAAAATACTTTTTCGAAATAACTTCCTCTTATGCACTTCATTCGTCTAATTTTTAAAGGAATAAGACATTAATAAAGAAACAAGAAAAGTAAAGAATTCCATGCACATTGAAATAAATAAAAATAGAATAAAGCAAATTATACCATTGTTTTTACGTAGAGACTAATTTAACTTAGAAAAAGTAAATTTTTTGAAATAAGGGTTAGGGAATAATTTTTCTGTTCACAGTATGTATTCGTAAAGAGCATAAAATACGTATTTTTTACACTGTGTGCAATACTTATACGTCTATAGCCTACGTCAGTGTTTCCAAAAGTGTGGTACGCGTACCCCCAGGAGTACGGAAAGATGTTGGTGGGGGTACGCGTTGCATCGGAATTTGGTAGGAATATGCACTGCACCGTGTTTAGCTTCTACGTTCTCATGAGTCAAGTCAAAACAATCTTGTAAGACGTGCAATGGTCCAGTGTGACATGTGTATGGGAATATATACCACACTTCGTACAGAGACAACTTACTTCGTTAATAGTTAATCGTTTCTCCAGACGCCAGTGTATTTTTAGTTTTTATGCAATTTTTCTTATGTGGAGTTGCTTTTTCAGCATTTGTAGACATTAAGTCGAAAAAATGGAACTGACTGTTAGATGTGGAGCTGCATCTCAGGTTAAAATTAACAGCCAGGGAACTAAATTTTCGCGACCTGTTATTTCAGCGCAAACAATTTCATCTTTCTCATTAATCCAGAGAGATGAATTTTATTTATTATATGTGAATGACTTTTATTTATATTTTATTATGAATAATTTTATTTATCTTTTCTTATTGTGTCACAAAAAAAATAATATATATATATATATATTGATTGTTGTTAAAGTACGTCCATTTACCGTACACAAATACACAAAGTTTGGGAAACACTGGACTACATTTACCGTAAAATCAGGCGTATAATACGCACCGGCGTTTAACGCGCACCTATACTTTCAAGCACCTTTTTTAATTTAATTTTTCGGTATGTTCACCGTATAACGCATTCCCTTTTTTTATAAAGAAACCTGAAATATACATTTGCAATGATCTTATGTTTAGAAGTCATTTATTATCCCAGGCATTTGAAAAAATAGTATAGTATATTTCTAGAACTATACGTTCATAATGTACGTCATTGCTTTTAAATAAACAGTATTTCGACATATGTAGAAGTCTAATTTTGTTTCTTTCCTTTCTTTCTTTCTTTCTTTTTTTTTTTTTTTTATTTTTTTATGGTTTTTTTTTTTTTTTTTTAATTTATTTCTAAGGATATAGTTTATACATCCGGTGTATAACGCGCACCTGTAAACTTCGATATTATTCTTTGTGTTAAAAGTGCGCGTTACACGCCGGATTTTACGATATATGCTTTATATACAATTTTTATAACCTGTTTTTAAATAAAAAATATAAATCCAACTTAAAATATAAATTAAAAATAGAATCTGTGAAGAGGAAAGACTGATTGCGCCAGGTCCAGAGATTGAGGGGGGGGGGGAATGGATCCTGATAATAAAAGTTCCTTTTTCTGTGTTTGGGAAACTCCTCATTTTCAGACGGGAGTCTAGACCAACTTCACAAATAACATAAAATGTTGAATCTTCTCTGTATTGTTAAAATTTGAATTCTTTCAGGCAATGAGTTTCCTGTCTAAAAATGAGAATACATATCTTCTAAAATAGACCTTACAATTCCAAACTTCGTATACATAAGCATTACAAATGGCCCACCCCATTCCCTTGTGTATAAGTAACAACACTTAAAATGAGTCCGTCTGGTCCGCAAAGACGGGGGCAGGAAAACTGGAGCGTCGTTCCGAGATGTTGAACTTGACTTATGTGGGTCGTCTGAGGAAGAATAACAAAAGCCGGCGTGCCGTTATGTGGCCTGTCCGCAGTCCGGTTAAACAACCCTTTACCTCCGCATACCAAAGGACGGGGGGATCACATCCGTATTCCACTGGAACGCTGCTGCTTTTTTTTTTTTTTAATTCTCTGACGTCCAGTGGGATTGTTTGGGTTCAAAGGAGTGTATTCGAATTGTTTGGGGAAGGAACATCGTCAAATGAAGTGGACACTCATAAAACATTATTTTTATTTCATTTTTTATCATTCAAATTGAGGACATAGTCTTGTGCCTTGTTAATTTCCAGTTTTCCAAATGATCTGTATTTGAGTCTTGATTTAGGGTAGGAATTTTTTTTCAAAAACGGCAAGGTTATTGTATTATAATAGAAATTCTATTTTACATTTGGAAGAATGCTATATCACAAGGGTCGGCAACCTTGTAGCTGTGGTGTGCCAAACCAATCTACCAATATGAATCAGGGTGCCATAGAATCAGAGATATTTGAAACAATTCGATTTCAGTGACAGTGCAAGCTGAGTTAGGGAACAGAGTCAAGAATATAGATTTAGTTTTAACTTAACTTAACTCAGTGGCGCGACATCCCATGAAAGACAAGGCCTACTGTGCCCAACTCATTATAAGCGACCTTGGGCCCTGAGGTGCATGAGAGGATGTTCCGGTCATGTGGTCAGTCTGACGCGAAAACCTCCAGTGTTAAGTTCCCAAGCGAGCTTGGTACTCATTTTATCGATCCATTCAAGGGATGAAAAGCTGAGTCAACTTTGCCCAGCCTGGGGTTTAAACCTCGGACCTGTGGGGTAGAAGCGCGATGCACAAGTACTCAGCCACTGGAGAGTGCATGTTATACGCCGGATATAAAAATGATAGCTTTAAAAATTAAAAAAAAGACGAGCATAAAAAATTAGACTTCAGCATAGATCGAAATACTGTTTGTTTATTTGAAAAAAAAATAACATTCTCCTTATGAACTTAAAGGACTGCAGTTCTAGAAATATACTACTTTCTTAAAGCCTGGGATAATAACTCGAAAAAATGATTTCAAAACACAAGAACAAGATTTAGTGTTATTGTATATTAATTTTGCATTATTTAAAGATATTTATTAAGACCAAAAAAAATAAATAAATAAATAAACAACATAAAATTTAAATATACTTCAACATAAATAAATAAAACTGTACATACATTGAATACACAGGGGCGTAGCTACCGCCGTATCAATTATACGGAGCCTCCAAGCTACAGGGGCACTAACAAGTGTAATTACAATCCCATTAACAGGGCTCCCATATCTAAAAAAAGGCCCCGAAGAAATTTTGATACAGGGGCCTCATCAGAGCTAGCTACGCCGATGATTGGATATTATGTATCTTTTAACATATTTATTCAAATAAGAAATAAGCAATATAAATAGATTTAAAATTTCAAAATTCTATCATTTTCATCAGTTTTACACAATATATATGGCAATTTATATAATTAATGTAAATGCTGATCACAAATAAAGTGATGACATGTACAAGAAAAATAAACTTGGATATAAACTCTACTGGATAGTAAAATAGATACTTGAAAACTTTATTTGTAGTGGAAAATCAAAATATCATAAAATCTCGGGAAAAAGGTCTCTTTTTTTTCCTATCATGGAAGGGCTATTTAAATTTCATAAGGATGTTATATTTTCGAAACGCATTCATTTTTGAAAAATGTAACCCTAATAAACCGAAAATATTATTCTTATCCCTGGAAAATAAGGAAAAAATTTAATTCAATTTAAGGGGAGAATAGATTTCTGACATATTTGTGTTTAATTTACTTTTAAAAACCAGACACCAGAAAATTTTTAAAAAGAAATTTGCGTTGAAGAACAATGCATGTTAGGAAAATAATATCAAATAGATGTATATAATATATTTTGCATTAAATAGACTATCAAATTTTTTTAATTATGAAGGAAAGAACATTAAAGATTCGACAAGAGATGTACTTTTAGAATAGAGAAAAATTCGAAATAAGTGAGTACTTTTTTTTAAGGCACATGGTATTGTTAAGTTTTATATAGATGATTAATGTATGCGTGTGAAGAGATACGTTATAAATAAACTAAACGTTCCTCTACTTTTTAAAAATTCTTAATTCATGATGCTATATTTCATCGAAGACAGTAAATGAATTCAAAGTTGTGTGCTAGAAATAAAAACAATGAAATAACATGACCCTGCACAAAATAATGTAAAAATTATAACGAATATTTATATTGCGAGAATTCCAATGCTGACTCAATGAAAGGTAACCCTTCATTGGGTCATACTAAATGCATAAAATATAAAATACATTAAAAAATATGAAAATATAAATTATAAAACAAAATTCAAAAATCACAGAACAACATATTAAATATTTAAAAGCAAGAAAAGTAATACAATTGAACCAAAATTGAAAAAGGACCCCAGCGAGTTAAAAGCAATGGAGTGGTGGGGTTATATATATAGGTTTATTCTCTACAAACAAGAGATAACATGTGTGTGTGTGTGTAAATTTGTAAGTTTTTATACACATGAGAAATTCGTTTACTTCCTTTTATTCTAAGAAGAAATAGATAAAGTTCATTAAAGATATTTTTACAACAAAGATACAGAATGACCAAATCTATATCTTGTATATATATATATATATGTGTCCAAAATATACACTGAAAAATCACACATTCATCAATATTTTGCTCTAAATTTTCATAAATCCCTTTCTCGAATCAATTGTATTCTTCATTAAAAATGGTTCGTATCCCTTAGGCAACCAATCATTATAAAAACACACATTTAAATGTATCTGACGATTATTGTAATTTTTTTTAAATCATAAATAAAACACATACCATAAATTAAATGAATCAATATTTCATTAAAGAATTGAAAAACCCTATTAAGTCAATATTAAAATACAACAAACTGAACTAATCACTAAATATTGCTCTCAGCGTCTGATATGCCTTATAACATATAGTCGCCTATTAATTAATATGTTTGAAAGGGTTTAAGGTGGATAAAAAGCGCGATAGAGAACACAGAATGAATGTACAAGGTTACTCTTAAATGCTGACACAGTTTTGAAACTTACTGTATACTATGATTTTATAAATCAATATAGATTTCAAAATCCAAATTAGTCCAATTATGCTTCAAAGAATCTAAATTTAGAATCTGAGAAACGCCCAAAAAAAGGAAAGACTAATTTGTTGTCAAGGTCAGCAAATTTATTGACAAAAGATAATGACCTTTCCATGTCAATAACTGAACAACGTTAGGTGTTTCAATTATGCAAATAACTCGAACAACGCGATATGAGTCTAGTGTGTCCGGAATTATGATTATGCTTATCACTTTTTTTTTTATCTTTCGAAATTTCTATTTACAAATAACACACAAATACACACGGTGACAAGATTCGAATTTCTTAGATTTCTTGTATTCTAAGCATTTGAAGAAAACATTAAGACATTATTAAATAAAAATGCTGTCTCTTTTCAATATACTTAAACGCATTGTGGGCACATTCAGCTACAAGAATGGGAAAGAAATGTGTGTGCAAAAGAGATTGTAATTCAAAATTTCTAAAATGAAAACTTTTAACGGATTATTTTTATCTGGCATGTGCAATAAACTAAACTTTTATTACTAATTTGTCAAATTGTGTACGCATCATAAAACTATTTGTATAATCTACGTTCTCCTGAAATTTTATTATAATTATGAATACAGAAAAGAATATACAATTCTCTGTTTAATAAAAGAAATATAGCTTTTTTTAAGAAAAGGGAACAATTATTAATTAAATGCAAAAAATCTTTCTTTATAGATAGAAAGTTTTCATTTATTGCGTCAGAAATATATTAAGTATACTATATAGATGTATAAAAAAATAAAGCGTACTTTTTCAACATCAATAATATAATCTTTTATGATCTTCAAATATTTAAATAAAAATATTCTTTATTGTATAGATAAAAGAAAAATTTGAAGACAGAGAACAATAAAACTAACACATTCATTTCGTTTTCGTACATGACTGAAATAAAATATAACTGATTTGTGAAAAAAAACAAGCTTTAGCAGGATTTTTAGTGTGCCCTATCCTCCAAAAACGTCCAAGCCAGGATCGGCACCCCAAAATATGCATGTCTTTTGCAATAAACTAAGAAGCATGAATTAAAAAATAAACATATCACTATACGGGAATAATTTAAATTTCTGTAGTAGGCAAACGTTGTACATGAAAGTATAAGGCATTTCCACCAAATGCGATATAATGCTTCTTTTAGAACAGAAATTAATATAAAACTAGGTCTTATTTTCAGAGGACTGCAATTGATATCTCAGATCTAATGAGATAAGTTTTTGATGAGTAAAAGAATGCTGTCAAAATCCACAACGGCTCGTGAAGCTAATAAAAGGAGTAGTATTTTAACTTGAATAATATTGTTTTAAAAATGCAAAGTTATTTTCACACAATGTTATCATACACTAACTATCATGAAGGGCACGGTAACTTTGCAAGTATACAAATGAGTCCCCAAACTTTTAAAATTCTAACAATATATTCATGAAATTCTACAACTTAACATTAGCAGAAAAGTGTATCCGTGAAACGCAAAAAAAGATAGTGTTTGGTTCAATTTGTTTCTAAATTAATATCCCCTTCTAAATCTTTTACTTTTTCTTTATCTAAAATCAGCCTTTACCCTCACCCCACCCACCCGCCCCTTCGCTGGGTATTTCATGATACTGTATGACAATTTATTGTTTATATAAGCTATTGATATCTAAGATTAAGCTTTCGACTGTACAGAAAAATATTGATTTAAAAAGAATAGGACTCTTGATTTAAAAAGAATAGGACTCTTGATTTAAAAAGAATAGGACTTGAAATTTCTAAAACGAAATTTTAATTATCTTTTAGATCCCATAATTCCCCCTCCCCTCGGAATCGATTTCCATATAAACCATTCTTAGCGGATCTTTACTCAACTAAAGAAACATGCAAGTCTAACTTCAAGTCTATAGGTCTATTAGTTTAAAAAAGAGAATTTTTTAACGCCTTGCATCCTAACTTGGGAGGCGATGTCTGCAAAACTTGTACTTGGCGAATCTCTACTCAATAAAGAAAACATGCTTGTCAAACTTCAAGTCTGTAGGTCTAATAGTTCCGGAGATCTCGTGATGAGTGAGTGGGTCACTTTTCTCCTATATGAATACACAAGCCGTTATTTGCCCACTTCTCTGGGTATTTCATAATTTTTTATGGATATATACTGCTTATATATTTAAATTATTGATATCCAAGTCCGAGCATTAAGTGTTCAATTGTATTGAAATACATTCTTATAACTCTCAACTTTTGATTAAAGAACAGAAATTCTAAATAACAATTGCTAATAATTTCTAAAATTGATGCACAATTACCTCCCGTATCCTCCTCCACTCAACAAAAAAAAAAA
>BMAV01010873.1:0-47863 GCA_019973955.1 Trichonephila inaurata madagascariensis | reverse complement strand
ACCTTAAGAAATTATTGCTTACAAATTACAGGATAGCAAATTTTGGAAGTCAAGTAATCGTTACACACAAGACGGAAACCACAAAAATCAGAGTTCTTTTAAAGTGATCGATTATTCTTTTCAAAATGATATGTGAACTGTAGACATTGATGCATATTTAAAATCGTTATCTGACTTAATCCGCTTTCAAAAAATTTCCAAAGCAGGCTTTATTGATAGTGCATGCTCTTCAGAATCGTAAAAAAAAAGGAAAGATTAATGTAAAATGTAAATTTATAACACAGATATCGAATGTAAAATATTATTTAATTCGATTTAAGAAATTCCAATGCACATTAAAAGAAGTTTAGGTAAAAAACTTAAGGGGATTCTTTCGAATAAGTCCCACAGCCGTATAATTCTAAGTGACCTTAGTTAATAACATCTTATCCGGCCATTGCCATTAATTCACAACTAATTTATATATAAAAAAAAATAATCAGTTAAAATATATAATTCATTTTGCTCTATTTTTTTTTCTTTTGCGGATGTTCTTAACTTTAGCTATAAAGACAGTATGGTCACGATAGAATCTTATGTTATCAAGAATGTAAAACTTCACAGATATCTGAAAAATTGTTTTTAATTGCTAATTCCAATGCATTGGACGGTCCAGCAAGTAAATCTCAAAGGTTTGCCCCATTTTTAAGTAAAACTCACAAAGGAATTAAACTCTCATTTAAATTTCCAGTCATACATTTATTCAATTCCAACAGGAATATTTTAAAGCATGAGACAATCGGGCCGGAACCCAGGGCCACGGGGTACGCGGCTTGACTCGCTCTCGACTCGACCTCGTTCATGATCTGCATAATTTTAATCGTTAAATTTTATTCTGGGACATATCCTGCGAAAAACGGGGAATTTCGAATTAAATGACAACCGGCAACAGCGGCAAGACTGCATTATTATGCTTCCGTATCTAGACCTAGGCCAACTGTGCCAGGACCCAGGGCCTCACACTGGGTGGGAGCCCCATTTCATTATCGGTCCTATCTTAATAAGATCATGATCCGGACAATTTTAATGTTTAAATATTATTCCCGCGTATATATTATCCGAAAAATAGGGAATTTTAAATTGCATGTCAACGAGTAAAAGTGTAAGACTGTATGATGACCGTTGTCCGTGCCTAGACCTAGGCCTGATACCATAAGCAATCATTCAACTAATTTAGTCGAAATGCGGCTAACAGTCGAGCCGGTTTGTGCCCAAGTTATTGAGATTGTGAGTCGTGCACATTTATTTGTTTCATATTACCATTTGAACGAGTATTTGACAATGAATGCTATATCAGTCTACTTTTAAAGATCTCGGGTAGGGCCTACTTTTGTATAGAGGCCCAGGGCCTCAAAAAATCTTGAGATTTCTCTGGGCTCGGAGCCTCAAAGAATCTTCAGACGTTCCTGTACCACACACAATCATCAATTATCTCTCATTTAGTCCAAAGAAGGCAATCGGTCGATTCGTATGTGCCTAGGTTTGAGAGATAGTCACGTATAGTTATTATTACGGATTATCGTTAGCGCGATTTTTTGATAACGTATGCTGTAACGCTAGATGCTAGAACGCTAGATGGCAACGAGACTGATCCGAGGTACTGCACCTGCACGAGTGTCACACCAAAGTGGAATCTGTGATTGTGCCTCGAGGAGAGAGGTTGGTAAGCTCCGTCTGCTAGCTCAGCTCAGTTCAGTTCTGGTTTTGTGGAATATGGAGCAACAAAGACTGTTATTCCCAAAAAAAACTAACAGATTTATAAATTAATACATATAAAAATATTTCATTTTCTGGATAAAAAATCTGAACCTTAATCTATTTTACATTGCTTTTTCCCATGGCTCTTTGAAAGTAATGTTATAATGTGGATCAATTTTGATAAAATAATCGTCAGCTAGCTAAGTGTGGAGATATAATATCTACCGAAGGCAGATGGGATGGATGCCACCTTGGCCCATTTTTACCTTATCTAATTAACGTGTCAATCCCTTGAGAAATTATTCTAAAATTTGTACAAAGTGTAATTTAATATTGTGTGTGTGTGCGTTGCGTGTATGACTCGTCATATGTGTTCATGATTCAATAAATCACTAAAGCAACCTTGGAGTCTCATCATTGTTCGAGGAACACAACCACGATATCACAGTACTATATATTATCAACTTAAAAGGATTGTAGGCAGGGCCTACTTTTGCATGGGGGCTCAAGACCTCAAAAAGTCTCAAGACGTTGCTAAATTCCATATACATGACTTTTTCTCAGCTTTCGCGTGATTTTAAGAAAACTGCAGACAAACTTTTCGATAAGATTTATTACATAAGATCGATTAAGGAATTATAAGTTTTGGCCACAGAAAAAATTTCGAAAACAAGCGAAAGTCTAAGGTTCAATGTGTGATAAGAATAATATTATATTTTCAAAGTACGACGTTAATAAAAAAAATCAGTCAATCAAGCACTGTTAGATAAAATAGGTGGCATGGGAAATCCCAAACGAGATGCAATAATTTTAGTTAAATAGTCAAAAACCCATGATTCTGACAAAGCATAATGCTCTTCTTCGCTGGTACTAGACGCTTTTGCTCCATCTTTAATTTGCCGAAATTAATTTCCTAATATATAGTACTGGTTGCAGTGGCGTAAGAGAGACTATTAGAGCCCCCTGCAAAGTAATATTTAGGGCCCCAAGCCGTACTTGGTGTCAGTTAGGCTTTGGACCCTCTAGAATCCTGAGCGAGAGTGTACATTACACCAGTGCTTCAAAACCTTTTTATCGCCGCGGACTGGTCAGTGTTTGATAATTCTACCGCAGCCCGCTAAAGGGGGGGGGGGGACATTGGTTGTTTATATTTTAGATTATTTTGATTCAATATCTTTAATTTAATTGTATTTGTGAATATGCTTTCAGATAAAATACAGTTATCGCAAAATCCGGCGTATAACGTGCACTTTGAACACAAAAAATAGAATCTAAAATTAAGGGTGAGCGTTATATGCCGGATATGAAAACGTTATCTTTAAAAATAACAAAAGAGATAAGCATAAAAAAAAAAGAAATTACTTCTACATGTATAGAAACATTGTTTATTTAAAAGAAACGACTTGCCTTATGAACTAAAAGAGCTAGATAATACTTCGAATAAATTACTTCAATACATAAAGGCAATGTATACTAATATTTTAGATTTCTTCGTTGAAAAGGGGGTGCGCGTTATGCGGCGAATATACCTAAAAATTAAAAAATTTAGCTTGGAAGTATAAGTGCGCGTTATACGCCGGAATTCACGGTAAACCAAAAAAAATGAATATAAAGTGATTTACCGTAGAATCCAAAGTGATTTCCATGGAAAGTGGCACAAACCCGTGAGAAATACACCCCAGCAAGTAAAAAAGAAGTAGTACTTTAATGGGACGGCCCAGTACCATTTGATCAACGAACTGGTGCTGGTCTGCGGTCCGGGGGTTGGCGACCACTGCATTACGCCACTGACTGGTTGTTCAATAGAAGTTGACAATGCGGGTTTTTCATTTCCATCCCCTTCAGACACAGAACATGATTTTCTTTTATCTTATTATTCAAATTTAGCAAAATTTTTTCCTCATCATACTTGTAGCTACACCACCTTTACCATTAAGAGCTAATATTTTATTTGCTACATGTGAGAAGCTTAGAATGATGCACTAACCAGTAGTGAATAATACTGCCGTAAATTAGCATATCTCAAACTTTTTCTAAAGATTTCTGCGATATCTTTTAAAAGAAACACACATGTCAATATTGATTTTAAGTTTTCTGATTCCTTTATGTGCTGTCATAATGCCACTTACCAAAAATCAACCCGAACGACGTGGATAAATAAAAATTGATTTCATCAAATAATACGTTTCACTATTCTCTTATTCTTTTGGTATAAGGTGGCAAAAATAATGCCAGAGAATGACTGAATGACATTAGAGTTGCTAAACCGATGAGAAAGTAAATTTTTCGCGCTAACTTATTCAAAACTGTGAAAATACAACTTTAAAATGCCCAGTAGAATCAAAAATTAGTAAATATAATTTGATTGATTATAGACACACTTTATAAAAATGAATAACTATATCAAATATTTAAGAAATAATAATGGTTTTCAGTTTACAGAAAAAAAGAATGTCACAAGTGGTAGTCAGGAAAATATAATGTTAATAAAAATATGCAAAAAAATAATTTTTACGAGAAACAACTACAACTTTTACTTATACTCTTCATATTGAAAAAACAATTGCTGCAAAATGATTTAATCGGGGTAGTGAAATGTTTATACACGTAATTTTGTCATTTCGGAAATATAACTTGCATTCGTAAAATTAATTTTTTTTAAAATAGATTTTTAGATATATTTTTAAAGATGGAATGTTTTCTAGGGTACATAAATTATTCTTCTCCCCCATATTGCGTAAAACAACAATATTATTAACGTATAATCTCCAAACTCCAGATAATTATCAGGAAAAAAAAAATAAAAAAAGGGAAAAAAGGGGGAAAAAAAAAAATTGGCCCCCCCTAAAAAATTAATTTGGGGAAAACATTTTTAAAAGGAACACTTTGATCCCAAAAATTTGTTTTAAAACAAAAATTTTTTTTTCCAAAAAAAAATCCTTGAAAAGGAGAAACCCTTTTGCAACGAAACTTATAAAATATTTTTTTAAGAACTGAAGTTTCCCAAAAAGGGATGGGGTTTCTAAAAAAAAAAACAACTTTCTTTCATAATAAGCATAATTGTTTTAAAATTTTCTATTTCTTTTATCGGGTGAAGAAAAAATTTATATTCTAAACTCAAAAAAAACATAAAAAATCTTTGTTGAAATTTATTTGTTCTTTTTTCATTTTTTTTTTCATAAAATCGGGTTTTAACCTTTTTCCCTTTCGGCCGCAAAAAAGTGGTATTTCACCGCGCGGGGCCTCACTGAAAAAGGTTATTTAATGCGGCCCGCAACATGGGTAAAATAAAACACTAAAAAAAAAAGAAGGGACAAAAAAAATTCATCAAAAAATTTAAAACTCTTTTTTTCTTCTATTTTGTACTATATTAACTTTTCTATCAAAACACACACACACAAATATTTTTTTTTTGCCTTTTTTTGGTTATGGGATAATTTCTATTTCCTTTTATATGACCCCCCTCTTTTATTTACTATTAAAAAATTGATTGCAAAGCTTGATTAATAGAATGTCCTGCTAAATTTTTAGAACATTGTTCTCCAATAATTGAATTTTTTAGTGCATTGGGTCATGACCGGGTCACTCAGAAAAGACCGGCGTGTCGCAGATTTAGTATCACTACTATAAATGCTTTCAAATTTACGATTTTCAGTACCCTCCCTAAATGGTGAAAAATTTTTAAACCATGTATGTTGTTTGATTCTTCATTTTAAATCAAGATAGAAAGTTTTGTCACTTGTTCAAAAAATAAACTGAGGAACAAATGTATTTTTCGAAACTCCCCTTTTGGCAGCGAAGTTATTTGACCCTTTTATCAACGATAAAATTCGATAAGAATAAAATATAAAAATACAAAAAAAAACCCTCAATTACAAATGTCCAATATTTTTAATAAAGGAACCATTAGAACTTCATATCAAATGGTTGTAATATTTCGTAACACTGATTTCAAGGGTTGTGGTTTTTCTATATGAAAGAAATAAGTTTATCCTAATTATTCTATGATAAATAGTTGAATTTTTGAAATCAAATTTCTTCAAAATGGCAAAAATACAATGATTTATACCTATAAATCGGAAGAAATTAGAAATTGGTAATTGCACTTTAATTTAACTTTAATTCTATATAATTACGCAAATTAACCGTACTCATAAAATATTTTACCGAAATCGCACAACTCTCACCCATTAACACTATTGATTGGAATAATTTTTTGATAGCAGTATTTTTCCATATTATATGCTTAAATTACTTAAAAAATTTATCTAAATGTATTAAAAATAATCATCAAACATATTCAATATTTTAATTAGTTCGAATTTTAAAAATCGTTCATTTGTCATTATTTTACACTTTTTATCTGATTTGGAAACAAATTTTAATTTATATAATCTTATAAATATTATATCATGATGACAGGACATTTTTTTTCTGTTGAGAAAATGAGTATGAAAGTTTTATGTATTTCTATTTCCTCTTTCGAAACAATACACAGAGCTACTCAATCATATTTTGCTTCTGAGATTTTGAATAAGAAAAATTAAGACGGTTATAAAAATGATGAAGCATTTAAACACAAAACAGAACACAGTTTCAATATTCTCACAAAATAATTCTGTCAAGATGAATGGCAACATATGTTCGCAACCACATTTACATAAAAAGATACACTTAATATATATAAAAAAGTTTTGGTGAATTTATAAATTAAATAATTAACAAATATTAAACAGGAATTTTTTTCGTATTTTAACAATTAGCATGTTATAATTTTAAAAAAATTTAAAATCGGAAAAGAATCGAAGACGATTTTAAAAAATTTAATATTTAAGGATATATTTTTTTAAATAATAATTTTTATACAAAAAATAAGCGTTACTTTTTGCAATTACAAATCATATAATTTTTTAAAAAACTTTCAAATTAAGAATTCTAAAATAATAATTAAAAAAAACTCACCAAAAACTTTCTTCTGAAGTTTTTGGGGGAAAACGAAATGGAATTTTTTTTCTCGCCACATTTCATGAATATGCAAGAGCTTAGAAGGGGGTGAGCAGAACTAAGTCTCGAATATAGAAATCTGGTATGGAACAAGGAACTTGACATCCTTGAACGTCCTTGCCGAATCCTTCCTTTCCAAATCTCATTTAATCGTCTGTCCGTTTAAACTACCAGATGAGTCGAGTTGGCTGCATTGCCCCGATTCGACTGGCGACTGTTTGTCTAGCAAGGGAATCGTCTGCTACTAAAAAGATCCGCTCCATATAACCAGCCGCTTTTTGGTGGCGTGAATTTGGCGAGTGATCTCTTTTATTGGCTACTTTTATTACTTTTTTAAAGCCGTATGACATATTACAATGTAACTTTTTCGGCGCTGTTTTTTTTTTATGACGTTCCTCGTCAATTTCTTTTGTAACTTTTTTTTAAGCTGAAAAATTTTTTGTTTCTGTTTAAGATGGCGTAACCGATCACATTAAGAATCTTTGGTGACTGAATGGATAAGAAAAATATTCGCATTTACGAAAAAAAAAAAAAATGTTACTTTTTTTTAAAGTTCTAGTATTGATGTTTCGTGCTCGTTAAATATGAATGGGGTACATTTTATAAGAATTTAAATTACGAATACATACTTTTAAGTGTTTCAGTTTCAGACAGCGAGCAAGTAATTCAAATTTTCTTTTTACAATATAGAATAACTTTTTATTATTTTTTTTATTTGAGAACTTAGAAAGTTATTCAGAACTACTCGAAAATCTGGAAACACTTTCAGAGAGATTAACAGTCAAGTGTTTTTATTACAATTAAAATACAATAAATTTCTTTTTCATTTTTTTGTATTGAAGGGAAAAATATGTGTCTGTACATAAACTAAAAAAATATATCACTCCTACACTGTATAGTTTGTCAATAAGTTGCATCATGTTTCAAAAATACTTGAAGAAGTTAAATGAAAAAATGTTATTCATCTAAAAAGATAGAATCTCAGTATTTCATCAATTATTAGTAAGAAGCACCTGGAATTTGTAGGGCGTGTCATTTTTATTATTTTTAATATCATTTGAAATAATTAGGCCTGCCCCTAATATTTATGAAATTCAATTTTGAATTGCTTGTAATTGTATTTCTTTTTGTATGCTTTTGGACGGTTAAACAAAGAATTATTTTTAAAAATTGCAATTTTTTCTAAGCTTAACTGTCTGCGCAACAAATATTGATTTATAATTTAAGATAAATGACAATATAAGTAATAATAATATCATTTTTGAATCAAATTTTTTTTTGTAATCCACGATAACCTTTTGATAGATTAGAGAATTTCAAAATTTAATCGATTCGCGCAGTGGCGTAACGATGAATACTAGGGCCCCACTGCAAAGTCGGGTTTTGGGCTCCCAGCCGGATCTTACAAAGAATCGCAAGTCCATAATATAACATAGGCTTTGGGCCCCCTAGAGTTTTGCCCCCTCCCCCACGATGCGGGTGTTTCGGGGGTGTACGTGGCGCCACTGGATTCGCGATTCTGTTAAGACGAGCTTCACTTTATTTTTCGATTGATTTAACTTCATTTCTGAAAGCGTAGAATACTGGTGACGGACCTCCTAATTTTGAGCCCCCATCAAGTAGCGACACCTGAGCAGGCATCCAACTGTCCAAACTTCCACACAATGCCAACGTGAGGACTTAAGAGTCTCGACATGTTCAACGTGCATTAGCACCTCTATATGGCGGGTATTTAGTGACAACAGGACTCAACTACCGGAATTTTATAAATTAGATCCCAAACTCGGATTTAGGACAGAATTTTAAATACTTATTTTAAGACAGAAAAAAAAATATTCCTTATAAAAAGTATATTTATTTACCATATTGCGTACTTTAAATTTTGAAATATTTCCAGATACGTGATTTACTATTCTGACGGGTGATATTAAATATAGGTTTACATCAGGGGAGTAGCAGGTGGCGTAACGTAAACTCCCGCAACCCCCATCGCGGAGGGACCCAGGATTCTAGGAGGCCCACAGCCTGACTGATGCCAAATACGCACCCTTTGTAAGCTCTGGCTTGGGGCCTAAAACCTGACTCTGTTGGGATCCCTAACATTCTCCTTTCACTGAGCGTAGCTGTCGCCGTATCAATGATACGGAGCCAATAAGCTACAGGGGCTCTAACATGATGCTTTCAAATAAGTTTTATTAGTGCAATCATTTATATTTATTTTCCAAAAAGGACCCCCATACAGAGCCCCTTCAGGACTAGCAACGCCAGTGGCTTACAGAGTATTACAACATAAGAGAGTGTGAAACCATACAAAAAGAAAAAGCACTGATTCAATTAGAAATGTGTCATAAAATAAAATATTGAAACACGCCACGTATGCTATTTTCACTGCCGCAAAACTCTCCTAGTGGGAAAATTGAATTTTACAGGCAAAGTTCCTTTCCCAGCATGACTCTGGAAAATAAGATTATGACAACCATAGAAAATGTGATCAAGATTACAAGATTGGCAGCATATTTGGCAAAAAAATGTGATATATCCAAGGGATCATCGAGAAGGCTCAGAATCAACCCTTCTAGAAATTTCCATAAGGCTATATAAAGAACCTTTGAAACAACGGTCAAGTAAGTCCAGAAGAGAGTGCAGTCGAAATCAAAATCTGTTTGAGCTTTGATTTCGAAAAGAGAGACTTTATTTGTCTGAGTTCTCCTGCTACTGGAATTTTTCTAGAGAGCCGTTTCTGGAACATTGTGTTGTTGGGTTGCAGTAGCCTAGTGATCAAGGTATCGGATCATGGTTGGCGTGTCATTAGTTCGAGCCCGGTAGGGGAGCGATGGGTGTTAAATCTATCTAGAGCTCAGCCGTCCTCCCTTTGGTGTGGTAGTTAGGAGAGAGGGTGCCAGGTCAGGTGTCTTCCTCGTCACTTGACCATGGTTAAAAATTACGAGGTCCGTCGCCAACAGTCCTCATGTAGCTGATCAGTGCGAAGTTAATATTCACTCACTGGAACATTGTAAACTTGTTTATAACGAGTACATTTAATAGCACTATTATAAATAATCAATTATAATATAACTTAACTCAGTGGTGCAACAGCCCAAGAGGGCCAAGGCCTACTGTACGCGACCTTGGTCTCTGAGGTGCATGAGCAGATACTCCGGTCAGGTAGTTAGTGTGACATGAAACCTTCAGTGTTAAGTTCCCAAGCAAGCTTGGTACTCATTTATCGACCCATGAAAGAATGAAAGGCTGAGTCAACCTTGCTCAGCTCGGGGTTTGAACCTCAAACCTGTGGTGTGGAAGCGCAATGCACTAACCTCTCAGCCACTGGGCTTAGAAATTAATTATCAGTCTTAAATTAAAGTTGTAGTTGTAATTAAATGAATTTAGTAAATTTTCAGGAATAAATTAAGGTATAAAATATTTATGTTCTCCTTACTTTAAGATTATAAAAATACAGAAAGAATATTAAATGTACATTTTTTTCATTAAGATAGCTTTTATTAATGAATTTCTTCTTGTTTAACGAACAAATTAAAAAAACAGAATAATTACAATGTTAGGCATTACAGATGAAGAAATTAAACCATCTAATAGAAAAAGGAAATCTGTTTCTGTTAGATTTAGCACTAAAGAAGAAATCATTAACCCTGGTAAGCAAATAGCAGATACTCCGGTCAGATGGTCAGTCTGACGCAATATAGGGTGTTCTAAAAGTATGGCTACACATTTAAAAATGAATTAAAAATAAAGTAAAACAAAGATTATTGCTTGCGGCTTTTTATGTTCCTTAAGGAAAAGATTAAATTTTCTGCTAAGTGAAATGTAAACTAGATGATGCAACGTTTACGTTTTGCAACATTATCGTTTCAAAATAGCTTCACTGCAAGACCAATCACTAGTTTTAGAGCATGGTTTATCGAATACAAATCTGCAACACATGTACAGCGCAAATTTAGGACTATCTATAAACGAGGTCCATCTTCAAGATCCACAATTCAAAAGTGGATTGAAGAACTTGACGACAGGTAGCATATCGACAAAAAAACAAACCTGGCTGGCCTAGCAAACGCTGAGGTGACGTTACTCGTATAAACTCGATGTGTTGCGTGCTACTAATGGTGTGCACATTAAAACAGTACAATAAAACATTGTAAAAAAAAAAACTTCGGTAAATTTCTTTAGAAAACATAAAAAACAGTAAGTGAATATTTTTATTTGTAATAAAAATTTGAAAGTGTACATACTTTTCGGACACCTGGTATTTCTTAGTGTACGAGGTCTGACACAGACTGGTCCAATAAATCATTGTACGTACAGAATCAGTTCTCCGTGGCAGTATCACCTTCAAAGTAGTTCCCTTCAGCATTCACACACTACTACATTCGGGGCTGCCATTGCTGGTAACAGTTCTGGAACGAGGTATTTGGAAGTTCCTTTAAAGGAGATTTTCCGTTTTTGCCTGAACCTCTTCAGCTGAGGTAAAATGAGTTACCTTTCCGCAAGGTTTAACTGCAGGGGAAAAGAGTCTTATGGGGCCAAATTAGGTGAATAAGGAGGATGCCCCATCAGAATAATATTTTTGTTGGTCAGAAACTCAGCCATCTGAGGGAATGCATTTTCTTGGTACAACAGACATCCATATTCCCCAATTCTGGCCTTTTTTTTTCCTAATTTTTTCACAAAGTCTTTTTAGTACTTCAAAGCAGTAGTGTCGATTAACAGTTTGACCATTTATGTGAGTGAGGATACGAATTTTGGCTATGTTTTTGTCTGTAATCACTGACCTTGGGCGCCCAGCAGGTTCGTCATCTACCACACTGACCCTTCCCCCTGAAAGCCTCTTATACCATTCAAGCACATGTACACGAGACAAAGTTTCATCTCCATAAGCCTAGGTAAATATTTGAAATACTTTCGAGGCTGATTTCTTAAGTTTCACAAGAAACTAGATGTAGATTCGGCATTTTTCCGGCAGAATACAGTTTCTCGTGTTCACTCAATGACGCAGTACTCCCAACTGACGCGATCGATTATGGCGAAACTGGCCACATGGATAAAGGAGATGCATGGGATGACGTCACCAAAACAGTTGTTTAATCGCTAACGCCTATGGCCATTTACGCTTAGTCTCGGTTTTTTTTGTGTGTGTCACACCTTGCATATTATACATCAGTTTTATTCGGGTAGTCATCTGTTGATACCTGTCCACAGTAGCGCACACAAAAATTTTTCAAGGGAGGGGTCCAGGGTCGAAAGTCCATCATTTTGGTACCGTGCTCCACTACGCCACCCAGCATATTCTTTTGATTTTGTCAATTTTCGGGAACAAAAACAATACAAAATTAATTATTGAATAAATAATTAAAATTAATTAATAAAATTTGTGTGTAACAATACATAATTAAATTTCACTGTGGCATATACGTGAAGTTATAACCAATCGAAAAATCAAAAGGACTATGGGGGTGTCCAGACCCTAAGACACATCAGTGGCGCTGCCTGTCCATTGAAAAATCTTTTATTATTTAAATAAATGACGTCTTCGGTCAGTGGGGTAACGGAGGGCGTAGGGCCCTGTAAATTCAGGTTTGGGACACCAAGCCGGGTCTTACAAAGTCAGTCAAGCTTCGGGCCTCCTCCTAGCCCCTCGCCGGGCAATGCAAAGGATGTTGGAATTCTCGTTACACTACTGTCTTCGACTGCTTTTCCCAACTCAGGTTTGCAACAATATTTTGCTTTTGTAACAATGAAATTCAAATGTAATATTAATGTCGGAATAATTTCATTTTGAAAAAAAGCGAGTAGTTATATTAAATGAAAACTAAATAAAATTTCTTTTACCAGAGACAGACTTCGTTTCAGCATTGACAGAATAGTCAAATAGTGTGATTCTAACAAGTCATCTGTTTTTCAACCTATACTGTGAGTAAGCATTGTTAATTCATTGAGAAATCCTGTCCAAGGTCTTTTGATTTAAGAAATGTATAGTTTTATTGAATCAATGATTTTATATAAATTTATTTTATTCTTGATCTAAACTTTCTCAAAAAAAAGAATTCAAAAGCATTTTAAATGATTTAGATTTTTTATTTTTAACATTTAAAATGGCCCTCCCAAAGAAATGTTTAGATGCTTAGAAGCTGTTCTTCGCAATGAGCTGCAAATGCGCTAGTTAAAAACATTAATGATATAAGGATATTTTTTCCCCTCGTTTATCGTCAAAACTTTCAAACCTTTTGAGAAAAATTGCATTTAAGTATATCATTCTTAAATTACTCTTTTAATTGTGTTCATTTAAAGTTTCTCAAGTAATTTTAAACACTTTTACTAGCGAACCTTTTTCCTCTCTCGTTCTTTCATAGATTTTGGCTAATTCGCAAGAAATACAGAAGGTCGTTCGCACTTTATGGAAACGATTTTGTAATTCATTTTCTCCTTTGCATTTTGAGATAAAACTTTGGCAACTTCTGAATAATCGTCTGCTAAGGTTTTATTTTATTGGAATGTAAAAAAAGGGAATTTATTTTTTTAAAAATGGCTCCTAAGAATGATATATGGCTCGAAGGAGACATTCCAAGACTAATTTCCAAGGAGAGGCATTCGTATCAACGAATTAAAAAGCGGTGTAAAAATCTCGGTTATTGCATTTCAATCAACGATATTTATAATACCGTAAATTCCGGCGTATAACGCGCACCAGTGTATAACACGCACCTATACTTTCAAGCTGAATTTTTTAATTTTTAGGTATATTCGCCGCATAACGCGCTCGCCCTTTTCAACGAAGAAATCTAAAATATTAGTATACATTGCCTTTATGTATTGAAGTAATTTATTCGAAGTATTATCCCATACTTTTGAAAAAATCGCATACTTCTAGAGCTATAGCTCTTTTAGTTCATAAGGCAAGTCGTTTTCTTTTAAATAAACAGTGTTTCTATACATGTAGAAGTAATTTCTTTTTTTTTTATGCTTATCTTGTGACGTCTCTCGCGTCCTTCTGTATAATACTATAATTTTTGACGGCCACGATTAATGGCAAAACCTTTCAACCCAATACCGAAAGATAATAAACGAATGTAACATTAACTAAATAGGATATACTTTAAAAAGGATAGAAACTTTGATGATAGATGGCGCGGCAAGTTTAGAGATAACTAGTGTGGAATCTTTCAGATCAAGAGTTAACCAGTCCGATAGCTTTGGAAGGAAGAAGTCCATTGTAAGAAGTTGAATCGTCGTATATAAAAGTGACATTATAGATATCTCTCAATCACTGTAGGAAGGAGATCTGCAAAAAGGTAATATTTGGAGGTATAGGAAGTTAGATGAATCCGGTTTATTTATTACATAATTAAGATAAATATTTCTGTTGCGTGATCTGACTTAAATACAAGGTTTTAGTGAATTTGCTTTCTCACTTTTAATTAAAGTTGTCAATTAGAATTTAATGTATAAGTTATTCTTAATAAAAGTTGTATTAAGAACTATTATGTCTCATCATTTTGTCATCCCACACCTCCCCAACTTACGCGGATCCGGAATCATAGTCATCGCCAGGATGGCTATGTCGCAATAACGCCGAACACGTTATTATAATTCTGGGTTGGGTAAATGGCAGGTGGAAGTACTGTACTACGCAATGTATTTTTCAGGGCGAGAAGACATTGCAGGATTTATTGAAACAATTGAGAATAACATACAGTTACTTGAAATCCCAAGTAATCTGTCATGTGCTGCAAAAAGTCATCTCAGGGGAAGGCTCAAGATTGAGGTATTCGATATTTGGTTCGGTGTTGAGTGCAAAAATACAGCCACAGTTTCGCGCAGCTCAAGGCTGAATTAGCGAAAAGCTTTTCACGGGTCAAAAATAAGAAGAATTGCAAAACGCAATTCTACGCACGTCCCAACGGGGAAGAAATCAGGAACCATCTGATTTTGTTTACAAATTATTAAAATAGAAAAGTTTTGAATGTCTACCCAAGCAGAGTTGGTGGATCATATTTTTGAAGTTCGACTCGAACCACAGATCCAGATTATGTGTGGAAGTGAAATCCACAAACACGATACAACTTTTGAGAAAGTCTTGGCTAAAATTCGAAGATATTTGCTGCAAGTAAAAAGGGGGTTCTCAGAACGATAATATGAAAAGACGAAGGTCAAAATGCGCATAGGATGCTAATTTTGATGCTAATGAAGGTAAACTGGAGGAATTCTGAAATAGGACGTAGAACCAAATAACAGGTAGAAATGATTTTTACGAGAATAGCCGTCAAAGTAATAGAGGGTTCGAGAGGAATAGGTTCAGAATAATGATCAGAATTAAACAACAGGGGTTACTCATTTTCGAAATGAGCGAAAATGATAATTTTAATAAGGGGACCATGGGGTTCCAGTGAAAATTTCGGTCGAGGCGATAGGATGCAAAGGGGACGATTAAATATTGTAAAGGTTAAAGAAGATCAACATCAAGGGGTGTCGACAAGAGAAACAATTAAGCTTTCTCCGATATGTATATCACCCGTAGAACTCCCCACGTTCTTTATTTTATTAAATAACACATTTTTGAAAGCGCTGGCTTATGGGACACTGGAGCAGATAATCGTCAATTTATATCGAAGAAGTATATAGAAAATATTTTTTTCTATAAACAAATTAAAATCGCGAGCGGGTAATAACAGCACAGGGTGCGAAATGCAAAACTTATGGGGATCGTAGGAATTGAATATTAGCATCAGACAATTCGAAAGGAAATTGGTCATTTCATGTGTTGAAAGATTTAGAATACCCATGTATTCTAGGTATCGATTTCATAAGTGGGTCAAGAATCGTATTAGATTTTGATCAGAAATCGTTAAAAATTCAAAAATTACTGGTTGAAGATAATAAAGGTGGATAAAAGGGAATTTACACGTTAATGGGTCGAAAATAAGAAGTTAAATATGAGTATTCAATGTTTTTACCGAAAAAAGCATGTGAAAAGTATAGTGGAGATAAAATGGTATTGCCATAATCAAAGGATTTGGTACTTACTTCTGCGGGAACATTAATAACAGAACAGAAAAATGACCAGAGGTGGGTCATATCTATAGATATTTAGAAACCGGAAGATAACTCGGTTAATGCAACGATATGTGAGAATTGGTCCCACGATTTCCGTTTAATTGAAGGATTGTTATTTTATGCGAAACACGCAACGTCATTAGGTGAAATGCGTGTATACATTTCAAAATCTTTAAGGAATGAAATAATGAGAAGGCCCCTGTGACAAGCCAATTGCTGGACACTTAGGCAGATTTAAAACGTATCATGTAAAATTCGGGACGTTTACGGTATTTCCCGTACATAGAAAGAGATTAGTGATCAATATTCTCCACGCGCATATGTGCCAAGTTAATAACTATAAAAACGCGTTACCAGCGGTCGATTAAATCAATTATATCGGGTATCCGAATGAGATAGTGACGTTAGATTTGTTAGGCCCGTATCCTATATCGAGGAAATAAGGCGTAACCGCTATATTTTAGTAATAACCGATCATTTCAGCAAATGGGCTGGTCATACCTCTTAAAGAATACTCATCTCGTATAATAGCGGACATTTTTTTTTTTTTGATAACTTTATATCGCGTTATTGGAGCTCCAATAAAATTAATAGTGATAATGGTCCCCAATTTATATCCGAAATTTTTGAGCACTTAAGTGAAAGGTAGGCATAAGGCATGAAGACTTTGTTGCATATCGACCACAAGCAAATCGGACTGAAAAGGTTAATCAGAGACCAAATTTTGAAATGATTTACCAAGTATGTTAATGATCAACACGATGCCCCTAGGATCAATTCTTTACGTGAGTTTGCTTACGCCCCATTCGTACGGCGGTGAATGAAACAACGGGAAAATCACCTGCTGAATTATTTTAGGTCGAAAATTGATTACACCATTTCAAAACTAGTTATGATATCGGAAAGTTCAAAATTCAAAATTCAAAATATTGAAAAAGAGCTTTAAGGAAGCTAGACTAAGTACAGAAAATTAAGAAGAAAGCAGGAAGGTGGGGAAAATATTATAATAGACGTAGAAAGACATAAAAATAAAAGATAAAATGATTGGTCTTATTAGAAGCACCCTGTAAGTTCAGCAGCCAACAAAGTATGTGCTAAATTTAAACAAAAAGCAGAGGACCTTATAAGTATTAGAAGTTAAAAATTACAATAATATTGTAATATGGAAATCAGGAAAAAGATTAACGGTTAACGTAGATCAAATAAGGTATATCGTCATAGGAAATGTGACGAGGTCGAGATTAGGAACAGGTATCCCAAATAGTATAAGATCAAGTCAGGAAACTCGTACTTCGGAAAAAGTACATCAAAAGATTAAATGAGTCACAATATGGGAAAAATCTGCAGTGAGAGCGTAAAGTTAGAGGCAAAGGGGATTGGTCGCCAATCAAATCAATATAAAAATAGAGGACCAACAAAAACAAATCACTGGTCGAATCGCTTCCTAGTTCATTTTGGGAATGAAAAGCAAAAGGATAAGGAATAATAGAGGTATTAAAAGATCAGCAATGTCAGGGGCAAGTGGACCACAAAGGAAGTGCTTGAGAAAGGGACCCAATAATACAAACAAAAGAACTTTTCATCCAGGCCTTTATTTCTAGAGATAGAAGAGCAGAGAATCAACTGAAGTTCCATATAGAAAAGAACTACAACCTAAGGCCACGACGGAGAACAGAAAAAGAACCCCGACCAGCCAAAGGAGGAGACAACAGGAAGTCAGGAAGGGACGACAAAGAGGAAGTTACAAGCTACAACAAAAACAAAACAAGAAGAAATTCAGTGCAACCGAGGAAAGAAAAGTGGGAGCACACCTCATCGTTGGGAAGTAATGGTTGGAGAGCCACATATAAAAATCAGGTTGTATTGTTTCATTTTTTTATGATCTTCCAACAAGTGATTGGAAAAATTATTACAAGAAAAGAAGTCTCGAGGCGGTGCTTAAAAGTTATAAGCCAAGTCAAACACTACAATGAGTGTTTATTTAATTTTGGAACTTTTGACTTGTTAAAATTTTTTCTGGAGAAAGCATTTGTAATCCGCACATTTGTTTTGCTTCGATGTATGACTTCGTGAGATGCGAAAATTCCTTTGGTTATTTGTTATAATAGTTTATTGAAAAATGTTTGTAATTGTATAATATGTGTATATATATATATATGTTGTTGTATTGTTACGTATTATGAGGCATCTGGTTCAGGGAAACGCGGCGTAGTCAGGGCACTAACAATAATAATAACGGCGCTGCGCGCGTCTCATTGGGGATTTTTGGAACCGAATGTGGGAATGGAGATGAAAATTTATTATGATATACAAATAATATATAATAAATAATTGTGAAATTAATTGATATTATGTAAACAGTGGAAACAAGCTCAAAAAAGTTTTTCATTTCAGGGGAGACTGACCCTGAAAATTATAACTTCAACAAGAAAGGGAGCGGAAATTCCAGCTCCATATGCAGTGTTGATAAAGATGCAAAGATTGGTCTGCGCACCCAGAAAATTTTTAGAAATTTAAATTCATAAGTTATTTTAAGTGATTGGATGTTAAAATTGAGAGTGGGCATAAATTAAGCGTATTACAGTAATGTTGGCCTGAATTATTGGAGTAAATTATTTATTGTCACGAGTTTAAATTTAAATTGAATATTAAATTTAATTCTAAGATGATAATGAAAATTAAGTCCGATAAATATTATAGTATAAAAAGTTAAAATGAGGATTTAAAGATTAAAATTTAGAAAAATAAAATGAAAGCGAAGAAATTCAGAAATAGAGATTTAGACACGTAATTTAATAAGGCAGAACCCTTAAGTAAATCACGTTTTTTTCAACTATTGGAGGGTTGTGACGTCTCTCGCGTCCTTCTGCTAACATAACTCCTATGTTCTTTGACGGCCACGATTAATGGCAAAAAACCTTTCCAACCCAATACCAAGAAGATAAACAGATAACAACATAATAAATGAATATACTTTAAAGGATAGAAGCTTTGATGATAAGATAGCGCGGCAAGTTTGAGAATAGCTTAGTGTGGAATCTTTTCAAGATCAAGAGTTAGCAGTCCGATAGCTTTGGAAGGAATAGAAGTCCATTGTAAAAAGAAGTTGGAATCGTCGTATATAAAGTGACATTATAGATATCTCTCAATCACTGTAGGAAGGAGATCTGCAAAAGGTAATATTTAGGTATAGGAAGTTAGATGAATCGGTTTATTTATTATAATTAAGATAAATGTTCTAGTTGCGTGATCTGACTTAAATACAAGGTTTAATTGGGTGTTAACTCTCACTTTAATTAAAGTTGTCAATTAGAATTTAGTAATATAAGTTATTCTTAATAAAAGTTGTATTAAGAACTATTATGTCTCATCATTTTGATAATCCCACACCTCTAGCTTACGCGGATCCGGAACGTCATAGTCATCATAGGATGGCTATGTCGCAATCTCTTTTGTTATTTTTAAAGCTAACGTTTTTATATCCGGCATATAACGCGCACCCTTAATTTTAGATTCTATTTTTTGTGTTCAAAGTGCACGTTATACGCCGGATTTTACGGTATATTAAATTTGAAAGGGAAAAAGTGTCTTAGCAGAAAACAAAAAGGAAAACATGACCACGAAACTTCATCCAAAGTCAGTTCAAACGCAGGCAATTATCAAGAAAGTGAAGTCTGCTCCTAAAAGAAATTCCACCGACTGAACGATTCATTGCATCCAAATCAAGAATATCTTCCGGAACTGTAGTTAAAATCATTCATAAGGATTTAAAGTTAAAACAGATGTTTAAACCTGAAGTTCGTCTCCTGTTTTAAAACTTATTGCTGAAAGAAAAACATATTGTAGAAAATTATGTAGAAATTCCTAGCTGCTGAAAAATGGAAAATTATGCTAACATTCGATGAGGCATGGGTATATTTAAATGACCGTAGTAAAAGAAAATCAATTTTCTATTGCTCAACTGATAGTAATGACTGTAAGAAATGGCTTCGTCGGTGTACAGTAAAGTTCCCAAAGGGATTCATGATTGTTGCAGGATTAACTAACAACGGCAAATTAAGGTATCCGACTACGTTCGGAACCAAGATTTTAAAAAAGCGCATAAATGGATAATTTTCATGATATTTAGTGTCATTTAGATTAGAATACATGTATAAAATTGTTTTAAGGACATTTTGACAAAAAAAATTATTTAAATACAGTATTTCGGCAGAAAATTAACTTAGAATAACCTTTTTTCAAAATGTTCTCATTTTGTGAAAAATACTTCTATTATAATAATATTTTGCCTGTATATAGCTCAGACCTCTGTACAGAGGCTCACCTATGTGATTTTTGCAAAATTCACATTATTTTCAGAGTTACAACCATTTGAAATAATTATCGGCGTTTTATTCTTAAAATTTCACCCCTCTTTTGTCGTAAAACATGGATAACCCCACTTTAAATTTTATAATTCAAAAATTCTAGTTGAGCCTCTGTACAGAGGTTTGAGATATATACAGGCAAAATATTATTATAATAGAAGCATTTTTCACAAAAGAAGAATATTTTGAAAATGGGTCATTCTATGTTCCTTTTTTGAAAAAATATTGTACTTTTATTATTTTATTGTATTTTTTTATTGTTATAATATTCTTAAAACAATTTTATATACATTTTTCTAATCTAAGTGACACTAAATATCATAAATATTATCCATTTATACGCTTTTGCAAAATCACGGTTCCGAATGTAGTCGGATACCTTAAATATAAAAAAAAGTCTCAAGCAAAGCCAAAATTAATTATCTCTACTATCAGTAGAATACTTTAGAACCAATTTTTGAAGAAGAAATCCCAACTTATATGGAAAGGACATTGATAAATTTGAGCTTCCTATGGACAAAGCTTCTAGTTACACATCTAAGTCAACTACCGCTTATTTAGCAAAGAAAGAATAAGAAACAGAAATAAAGTGTATCCCATTTGATGAAATACCTGTAAAATTACCTGATGCTTCTTCAATGGACTTTGTGTTTCCGGTATCTACCGCATTATGATTTGCTGCAGTTTTTTTCAAGAAATATTTTTTGGGGGTGTCAATACATTGAAAATTAAGGGATATACATAAACAAAATACTCAAATTTGGGAAATATAATCCGTTACAGCTAATTAATTAATTAAAGATATTCCACTGTAAAATTAATTATATATACTGTTCATTTAAAATAGATAGTCAAATCGTTTTCTAAGGTCTTCTTTAACATACACACAAAATAAGACACTTAAATTTTGACATTAACTATTTTTTCGGGACAAAACGATAATCTTCACAATCCACTGAAAAAGCCGTAAGCTGAAAACGCAAATTCTGCTATAAAACTATGCGCCTTCCCCGCTAAAATATTCATCATAGAACCCGAGCTGCAATATATCTTGGAAGAGTGGATTTCAAAGAATATTCCTGCTAAGTATCGTCAGAATATTCGTAAAAATGGTTATTCTATGTAATTTTAAAGTGAGTCGTACTTATAAGTACAGCGTCGGTAGATAATGGGTTAAAATGAGCCTTTGGAAAACGGCATCTGAGAACACTGAAGGGAATTTGGAAAACGGTTCAAGGAAAAATTAGAGCTAGAGCTATTATCAAGAATCATGGCTATCAGATAGAAGCAAATTTTCGCAAAAGATACGGTATTTACTGATAAAAATTAACTATCAAACTCGTTTCCATAAAGTACGAACGACTTTATGTACATGCAAAAAAATTATACAAGCACAAGGTGTAAGACATTAGCCCGTGGGTGTTGCCTTACTTCTAAGTTATCCTCATGATCTAGGGGTGTGGGAGTGAATAAAGAACCAGGCATTGCCATAATCTTAATATCTCTTTATAAAGATCTTAACTTAAACACTATACAATGATAATATATATATTTAAACTTAGCTGGATCTTAGGTGAAGAAACACACAATACGTATCACCAAATAAGCACCACCCTGACCACTATATTTAACTTTACCGCTTACACCTAACCTCTGTATATACACAGTTCCTAGTAGTTAATAGAACGATCCTACCTCTATATCTTGGGTAGCAGCAACTCTCTCGGATCCTGAATGACTTTTCTTCATCTCGCGTGGAATGGTATTCACCGTTGACTTGAACGCACTGGCACGAATAACTGAACTCTTGAAATTCGGCTAACTTCTCTTACTTTAGCTTACGCGCTTAAACACAGACTAGCATCATCACTTCTCAAAAGGCCACCCACTTCCGCTAAACTTCTGCTATTTAAAAGGTTTTTATAATTTGCATAATCACGCTTCGCTTCTGGATTTGGTTGAAAGAATTTGCCTTTTTCGGCCCTAAAAAACCCAAGAGGTCAATTAATAGAAAGCGCGATGAGCCCGTCACAAAGGATTCTCTGACTTTTTCTTGTGCTTCTTGCAACACGGTATTGATAGATTCTTTATTAACGTCGCGACTGACTTCAGAATTTCGAACCTCTGTCAAAGGTTGAGGATAACATCTGAGTATAGACATCCCATTCTCCAAATTTCCACTTAACGCCACAGTGAGGACAAGAGCCTCGACAGATTTAACAAGGATCGGTCCCTCTACATGGTTTGTATTTAATTGCACCAGAACATTTTTCTTGCTACTTCTTTCACTCAAACAAATATTTTCTCAACCTGTTAAATAGAAATATACAGGGTGTTGCCGATCAACAAATTCAGAGGGGTGATTGTAGGCAGCGTGCGGGATGACAAATCAACATAAAACATGGGGTTGCAAATCACGTTTAGAGGGAGCAATTTGCAATAAATTATAGTTTAAAAAAACTAAAAAAAAACACGCTTTTGTAGTTAATTGAACTAAAAAGTAAAAAATAATTTTTAATATATGAATAAAATGATTAACGAGAAAATTAAAGTCATTGTAGTAAAAGCGTGGGGCGCTCGATATTAATATAGTTATAATTTCTTACTAGTTCTATTCCGAAATGCAGAGTTAGTGTAAAAATGTAGTACAAAGCCCCTCACACGCTTTTACCACAATGACATTAATTTTCTCGTTAATCATTTTATTCTTATATTAAGAATTATTTTTTTACTTTTTAGTTCGATTCACTATAAAAGCGTGTTTTTTAGCTTTTTTTAAATTATAATTTATTTTTCATTTTTTAGTTCGATCTACAATAAAAGCCTGTTTTTTTTTTTTTTTTTTTAGTTTTTAAAACTGTCATTTATTCTTTGTTGAATTTATCTTTGAGTTTGATATTTGGAGCCTGAATTACGTGGGTGCTGGAATTAGTCTTGCTCTTCAATGGATATTAATTAACGGGTCTGAAGGGTACTTACTCTCTCTGTTTACGGGGCCTCGGATGAGTCCCATATCGTTATATTTCAAAGATTCCGTCTCTATAGATACAGGTCTAACTAATAAAAGTGTGTAAGAAGAAATATTAAATGTCAATCGTATTATCACCTTTTAAACATATTCCTATAATTTTAATTCGCATCGTCACTTCTAAACGTACTGTTTTATAAAAAAACCAAAAATATTTAGCTGTTAGAACATAAATCGTTTTTTTCACATGAACGAGTCCTTTTTTTAATTTCCATTTTCAGAAAAAATAGACCTATATTATGGTAAGAAATTACTAACGCACCCTCCCTACCCTTTCTAACATAAAGAACACTTTTTTTGTTGTATTTGTATTAACCACAAGCCTATTCGCGGTTTTAGGGTTGCTCCTTAATCTTTTAGTCGCTAAATCTGGAATTAGTCGCCAAATCTGGAAATGGCATGTGGAATTAGTCTCCAAATCTGAAAATGGTTTCTGCAATAAGTTGCCAAATGTGGAAGTGGTATACGGAATTAGTCGCCAAATCTATAAATCGTATTCCTAATTATCCTGCTCAGGACAATGGAACAAAATTATGAAATTATTGTATTGTCATCTGTCCTTGACAAGTGTGCAAAATTTCGAATTAATCTGACCTTTTAAAGTGAGTAAATATCGAATTCAAAGATTCCGTTACATACAAGTGAAACTTATAAAAGTGTGTTTTTTTAGTTCTTTTAAACTATAATTTATTTTTCATTTTTTATTTCGATCTAAAATAAAAGCGTGTTTTTTTTTTTTGGGTTTTTTTTAGTTTTTTAAACTAGCCTTTATTCATTGATGAATTAATCTTAAATGCGTCCTTTTTTAGAATCTAGAATACCCATTGGCATCCTATCAGTGCGCCGACACGGCCTGGTTTGTAAAATGTAGGATCAGCCAACTGAAGAAAATCTGGAAGAGCTAAGTTTGAAATATTTAATACGGAAGAAGGTGTTAAGTCAATGATATTTTTCACTAAAAAGAGCTCAATATTCTCTCTGAAACTTGCATCAGCATTAGACATAAAAGTACACGTTTTGAATCGAAGAGTTTGTGAGAAATTATTTTCAATCCGGTGTCCTCTGGATCAATTCTCAGCTGTTTTGGTAAAATGAAGCAATGAATCATGTTTCAATCCACAGATCTGACTAGAGAATTTAGGGAAACAGATTTTATGTCTGGGTTTCAAGCAATTAGAACATGTTCGAGTCTTTTTTTGTATTTTCTTTTTCAGAAAAATTGGGCAATTGTTAATAAAATGGTAAGAAATTGCTGTCGCATTCTCCCCTTTTTCACACACAAGGAACACTTTTTTTGTTTCTTGTATTTGTGTTAACCCTGAGCGTTTTCGCGCTTTAGGGTTGTAACTTAATCTTTTAGTCGTCAAACCAGGAATTAGTCGCCAAATCTGGAAAAGGGATATAGTTAATCCTGATGATCCTGATCAGGACAATGGAACAAAATTATTAAATTATTGTAGTGTCATTGGTCCTTGACAAGTGTGCAAAATTTCGAATTGATCTGACCTCTAAAATAGGGTAAAAATCGAGTTCAAAGCTTCTGTTACATGCAGGTGAAGTTAATAAAAGCGTAATAAATAGTTATAAAGGGGCTGATGTATAGTGGAAGGAAAAGGGGTAATAAGAGGTAAAATATACATTTATTAGACGAAAAGCAAGTTTACAATACGAACAATGTATCACACCTCGTTGCCAAAAATGCAACTACAAGTGATTGTCACAGGAATTGTTCGAAGGTGCGGCCGCGTTGGTCATAGCACAGCCAACACACTGACGGACAAAAGATTGTCGGATGCGTTCACACAAATCCGGTTGCATTTCTGACATCTAACCAGGAACGTCTTAAAGCATGGGCCAACTGAGCCCGGGCCAGGGCCTCACCCTCGGTGGGGGCCTCGTTTCGTTCTCGACGCAGTCTTAATAAGATCATGATCCGGATAATTTTAATGGTCAAATATTATTCCCGCACATATTCTCCCAAAAACAGAGAATTTCAAACTCCATGTCAACAAGCAAAAGCGGTGACTGTATTATTATGTGAGGACCACTGTCCATGTTTAGACCTAGGTCTCCGTTCAACTCATTTAGTCGAAATGTGGCCATCGGTCGAGCCGGTTTGTAACTGGTTTGTGAGATTGTGAATCATGCACATTTATATGTTTCAAATTACCGTTTGAATGAGTATTTGACAATGACTGCTATTTTCTGTCTATTTTTAAAAATCCCAGATAGGGCCTACTTTTGGAAGGGGCCCAGGGCCTCAAAAAGTCTTAAGACGTCCCTGCATCGAACTATGGTGCATTGTAAGTATTGAAAACATGCTTTACGTCTAATTTGCGTATTTGTTATCTCTTATTACCCCTTTTCATTAATAACAGTTGTTGCGAATTACTCACACTAATGGGGTTTTGCGATCCATGTTCTGTGTTGATTTGTAGTCTCCATGCTGCCTTCTATCTACTCCCATCCCCTTTCAATTTGTCGGTCGAATTCGGCAACACCCCGTATAAACTTGGATATTGTGAAAGAAAATATTCCATGATAAGTAATCCCAAGGAAACTTATTTAAAAAAAATGTTGTGAAGGAAGGAATGTTTGATCTGTGTACCTTCCATTCCGTACGCAGTACTTTATCGACCATCCCAAAACGATCGTATTCGCGTGATTTTTAGTACTAGTTTATTTGATATCACACCGCCACATACCCTCATGCCAGTGATTCGGCGAATAGGTGAATGAACGATACCATATTCGTGGCGAGCATGTGAGCAGTTGCGTCATCGTGCCTAACGGCTTGAGAATTGCGTCATTTGTGTGAGACGGCTTTGAAAAGTAACTGCTTATTTGCGTCAATGTTTGACGGCTTGTTTGCTTTTGCGGTGGATAGAGGGCGCCACGACTGCGGCGCGCGAAGGGGGCGGTTTTTTGCACGGCCAGGGAAAGAAGGAAGGTTTGATTTGTGTACCTTCCATTCCATACGCGAGTACTTTATCGACCACGCCAAAACGATCGTCTTTGCGTGGTGTTTGGTACTAGTTTACATAGATATCACACCGCCACAGATGCATGGAGGATCTTCTGAAAGATTGCTTACAAGTCTTAATTGCTAATCTGTGAGATCATGACAATCGAGTTTTTGATTTAGATGGATCTGAAAATAAAACCATGCGGTACTACAGCAACGTGACCGACCTGCAATGAAAATGAGTCGATAGCGGCGTTAACATGACTTTATTGACAAAAACTAACAACGGTACAGATGAAGGAAATAATCATATCTACATGCGTTAAGTACATCGGTAGAAGCATTGATGCACTATCTATAGACCAATTAAAAAGTTGCCTATAATAAGCACCCCATACTCTAATGATGAAGTGCTGCTGTTTTGCATAGGCACGTGTACTCTTGTGGTTGTCATATCCCCACTCAAGCAAGTTGTGCGAGTTCAGATTATCTTCTAGTGAAAATCACTAGAAGGTATTTCACTGATTTCAGAATCCAAGATGGAAATTCTAGTTGTACGATGCGTTCATATAAATATCAACGCGGTAGAATGCATTGTGTGGGGAATAATCAACTTAGAGCAGGGCCTGTATTCTTTGGAAGTGGTAGGGGTGTAGCACGTCTTCAAATAATAACCGCAAAAAGCAGGGTACAACAAAGTTATATCTGATTGTTCTGATACTTGCTCAAGGATTCCTCTAAATTTCTCGTAGTACAGCTTGCTCTACAGAGTTGTAGTACGTTGCTGACTGATGTGGATGCTTACTCGGAAAGCTCCAGCTTCATTTAATCTTCGATGCAATTGAACAAACCATGCATTACTTAGAAGATTTCTGTTTGAGAAGAGTTCTCGATATATCCAGAAACATTTTAAGGCATAGACCAACTGGGCTTGGGGCCACAGCCTCAGCTTCAGAGTGGCCTCGTCTCGGTCTCAATAAGATGGTGATAGGAATAAGTTTAATCATCAGATATCCTTCCCAGGCATGTTCATCAAAAAACTGAGAGCTTATAATTATAGATAGGCCAACTGGCTTCAGTTGTAAGACGACATTATTGTGTCATGCCCGTCGTCAGTGTCTATGCATAGGTTTGCCACCATACACCTACATTACTCTTTTACTCGAAAGGTGGCAGTCGGCTTGTGCCTAGGTTGTGAGATATGTGAATCACTCACATTTATTTGTTTCGAGTAACCAATTGTACGAGTATTTAACAATGCATGCTGTATACTGTATTTAAAAGGATCACAACAAGTGAGGCCTACTTTTACATAGCTTCCAGGGCCTCAAGAAGTCTTAAGACTTCACTGGGTACATCGATCTAAGGGCTTTTCCTGGTACTTACGTATTATCGCAACAATCGCCAACTTTGTTAATGACTCGCCAAGTTGGTAACCCCGATTTCCTATGCGTCGTACGAGCTGAATTGGCAACCAGATGCTGCATTTCGTATGATGTCACCAATAGGTTGCGATAATACGTAAGTATCCTTTTCCCTTTCCATTCACAGCCCTTTGAACGAAATACACATTGGTCAGTTTGATTGCAGAACCTATGCGATTTTCTCCTTCAAGGTCATCGCCAGAAATGACACAGCCTCCCGCGCTTCGATATGCCTATAAATATCTAACGGTAGCATATCACGTTTTCGGATACAACTTCCTGTGTAAAACTCATTCCTCATGGTCAGTCAGACAAGCACATGGAATTTGTAAATGACTTTTCGAGGCACCCTGTATATACAGAAATAATATTACCAGTAATAAAAGACAAAGATGAATATTCATACTAATAAGATAAAAATGCTTTTTCTTTTATTCGTACATTAAGTATTAAATCTTGCATAAATCTTTCATACTGTAGGACGTAGTTTCTTTAAATATTGGCAGGGTCGATTATTCGATTTCACGAGCTGTGTGTGTGCTGAACCAAGGGGTGTAATTACCGCCGCATCAATGATACGGGGCCCCTCAAGCCACAGGGGCCCCAACATGTGTAAGTAAAAAATAGCAGGGCCCCCCAAAAAATGCCTCCAAGAAATTTTGATACGGGGCCCATTCAGGACTAGCTACACCAGTGTGCTGAACTGCTTTATTGGTACTGAAACTAAGGCTTCACACATAGATTTCAGCGACACTTTAAAATCAAAGTGTTCAAGTACATTGAAGTATATTTAGGGGGGGGCTCTTTTTCTTGTCATACCTCCCCTCTTGTATATTTTTTTTTATCTCGTAACGAAAACTCAATATTCTAATTAGTAAACTCATCATCGCAATCGGTCTCTTGCAATTTTCGTTGTTGTCATGGCAAAATTTATTCGAAAATTTATTCGAGTATTTATATAGCACGGAATAATGTTATGCTTCGCATGTAATTGAAATAATCCTACAAACTCTCTCCTTGGAGTGAAGCTGATGTCTGGAGAATAAAACATCAAATCAATCTGATATCTGCTCCCCTCAAACAAGTGTGATTGAGTAGTTAGAAATAAACCAAATAATCATCACACTTGGACCTTCGTTTCTCAATTTTCTGTTTTAAATTAACCCAATATACAGTCGAACTTCTATATAACGAACCTCTATATTGCGAATTTTTCTATATAGCGAACTTTTTCCTGGAACCAAGAACATTTCACGGTTTCCTTCGTAAAATAACCTCTCTATAGCGAAGTGCATTTTCTATATAACGAACTTTTCTCTTGTGATTCAATTTTTTCCCTCCCTATTTTTAAAGTATTTCTGGACATTTCAAGTTATTCTCTCTTTCAACACATTTTATGGTGGTCATAAATTTTGAACTGGTTTTATTAGGTGCCTAATTCGCCGAGAGCAATATAATTCTGGGCGTTTCATCCAAGAAGTGCAACCTTTAACCCCCATTGTCCAGTTCACTGTAAACATCTTCGATATCCCCTTTCACCCTCAGTGGAGTTGTCTCGTGTCCTTGAACTAGTCTCCGTTCATTTGTAGTGTTGATCAGTCGTACTGGTAACTTTGTTTCTTGTAGCTCGAAAATGTTAAAACGAAAGTGCTTGAGTATCAAAAAGTACATTTAATTCTTCAGGAAGAGGATAAGGGCGTCAAAAAACTTTCCTTGTAATTTTTTTTTTTTTTCTTTTTTTTTTCTTTTTTTTTTTTTTTGATTGTTAAGATATATAAAAAAAGTGAGTGTGTACTTATGTACGCACGTAAGAAATTATACTTCTTTGGCGTAACAAGATTAAAATCTTTCTAAAAATCTTTAGCAGGGCAAGCTGGGCCTAGGACGAAAGGCGGTCACGAGCAGAGTTGAACGATACTAACCTTCAGTCAATCGGACCAGCCAAACCTGAGATAATCACGATTTAAATAAATTTAAACCCCCACACAGGGACAATAGGACCAATAATATGGGAGGGGGTCGAAGGCGGGAATGATCTGTCCCATTCTGCATATTTCTAGACAAAGCATTTTCGTATCCGTTCCTATGGAACGCAAAGCAAAGGTTCGCTGACGCGGGGGTATAGCTCAGTTGTAGAGCATTCGACTGCAGATCGAGAAGTCCACGGTTCAAACCCTGGTGTCTCCTTCTTCAGGGAAGTGAAGAGAAATATTTTTTGAGAATTTCGAAGGTGGCAATGATCTGTCCCGTTCTGTATATTAGACAAAGCATTTTCGTATCCCTTCCTACGGAACGCAAATCAAAGGTTCGCTGATGCGGGTGTATAGCTCAGTGGTACAGCATTCGGATGCAAATCGAGAGGTCTCCGGTTTAAACCCGGCTGTCCCCTTCTTCAGGGAAGTGAAGAGAAATATTTTTCTGAGAATTTCGAAGGCGGGAATGATTTGTCCCGTTCTGTATATTTCTAGACAAAGGATTTTCGCATCCGTGACGGTGTGCATCACATCCGTGACGGTGTGCGCGCGCATTGTAAAAATTTACCCTCATCCTATTTCTCTAACGCCTCAGAAGAAGTATAACTTCAATAAATATATATTAATTTACAAAAAGGTATGAATAATTACTTTTTTATTATGTGGTGTTTACAAACTTAAAATTATATTTTATGTGGTTTATGAAGTATATTGAAAGGTGAACCTCCATATATCGAATTTTCCACAACCAACTTTTTTTTCGGGATTTAGCGACTTCGTTATATAGAGGTCCGACTGTATTTTTGTTTTTAGAATGTATAAGATTATGTATTTTATATATTGTAACCAGGTAAACTGTAATTTATACGTTCCGTCTCATTTATTTTTGAAACCAAGTTTCTTCCATTTTCCAAAAATATTTGGAATCCACTTAATAAAAATGTGCTTTATCACCATTATTGCACAAGAAATAAATCATAGACAATATTTTTATAAGAGTGTAGAACCAACACTACTCATCCATATCGTTCATGTTTTGGAAATTTTCTTTAATGTAATATTAAATGTCAAGTTGATGTATTACCAGTAATAGATCAAAATCATATATTATGTAATATAATGAATGAATATTAACTATTTCCGTGTGTGTAATTTTTTTACTTAATTTATATTGCTTCTTAAAGAGCCTTTTACTTTTCTAGTTTCTGTACTTTGTTTTAATGCAGCGCCTAAAAAGTAATATTAGCATGACTGATTTGGAAAGGTCTTGTGTCATGAACTCTTCACGAGATCTAATTTGAACAATAGAGAAAGGTATTTAAAGTTATGAATACAATCAATCAACAAAACAATAGGAAACAGTTTTATGGTACTTGAAAGATTGATTATTTAATAAAAGGTTAAGTTAAAAGAACTCGGTGTTGTCTGCTTTTTTTTTATATATATGTGTGAAAATGTTTGTGTTCGTGCTCTATCAAAGACTAAATAGATTTTCTGCTTAAAAATATTTTCGAAATAATTGTTTTAGAAAAAAATAGACATTTATAAATCAAAAAATTTGAAACTAAACTTTTTTTTAAAAAATTTTCTTCAAAGAAATGGATAAGAAATTAAAAAAAATTTCGAAAAAAGTTTTTGTTTGTTTGTTTTTATTACAGATTTATTTTGTGCTAAATTTACACAAATGATAAATGATTGGTCACATGATAAATGTAAACAGTCACATGTAGGGGAGACTGGAGCAAGATGACGATGTTAACAGCTTCTGTTGTTTATTAATTTATTTTTAAGGATAAAAAAAAATATTTTTACATGAAGTGTCAGAGTAATCCTTTGTCGTATTAAATACATTACCATTTAATTTTTCAAATAAAAACAAAGGATAATTTTACTTTTTCAGAACCTTAACAAATTGTCATCTTGCCCCAGTACTGGGGCAAGATGACTTTGGCCTTGGGGCAAGATGACGACACTGAGAAAGGATGAACAGATTCTTTTGAATATGTTACATGGTTTAACAAATGATAACTGGGTTTTTACTTCTTACAAAGCATCAAACTAAGCATAATACATTGTAACGTTATGTTGAAGTGTTTATTTGTACAGCTAACAATAGTAACAAACAAAAATGCCATTTTCATAATTGGAACTTTCCTCATGCCACCACTCTTGGCATTTACAGCACGGGATCCCTTCTTCTGTTGGAGGGTCACAGTATTCCTCTTCACAAGTAAGACATCTTATAACACCATCCTTTGAAGTTGATGCAACTGGACTGTTTGGCTTGAATTTTATTGACTTAGGCCTACAGGAACTTAGTTTGAGTTTTTTTACTCCTTTTTTAGATTCACGGGCTTCTCCTCTCTGTTTTTTTAAAGTTTCCGGTTCTTCCTGCTGCTTTTCCCTTTGTTCTAACATTTCTTTGATGGGTGTGTTTGTAACAATGCTTGAGCTCACTTTTTTGCTTTTGCTTTTTTTTTCTCACATTGTGTTGCTTTAGGCAATGGTTTGAAATAAAAAATAAAAATAAAA
Source organism: Trichonephila inaurata madagascariensis (assembly GCA_019973955.1). Classification (NCBI taxonomy): domain Eukaryota; kingdom Metazoa; phylum Arthropoda; class Arachnida; order Araneae; family Nephilidae; genus Trichonephila; species Trichonephila inaurata. Next base: position 15,767 of record BMAV01010873.1, on the reverse strand, counting down.
CACTAACAGGCTTCTTTAGAGCATCGTTATCAGCATTTGCCATAGGTTCTGGTTCTTCTGGAGGATTTATATGTTAGTTTTCTACTACCAGGGTCTGAGGATTAGCACTATTATTCTCAATTTCTTCGCCAACAACATCATGGTCAGTAGCTTTTGAAGCAGCAGTCATGTTCGCTAAACACAAGAGGATTATGAGTCTCAATCCCACAATTTTTTAAACCCTTTAACGGCATTTCCAACTGTAGCTGCTCTGAAGTAAGCGGGGCTCAAACGCTCACCAATATTTTTGTCTATGATAGTTTGTCCTGGATAAGTTACCGTAAAGTTGTTAGCGGATGGCAAAAATGTCTTCCTCTAGTCGCCCCCTTTCGAACGACATATTCCCCGATTCGATGCACCCCTTAGCCCCAGAAGAGATAGAAGTTCAAAGTCGAGCGGACAAAAACACAAACAAACAAGTGTTAAAGGATTTTATAGAATAGACAACCTAGTTAGTTTAATAAATTCCGAAACACGGGGCAAGCTCGTCATCATGCCCCAGACTGCCTATTTAAAAACATTATTTTCCATTTCCATGAAGGAAGTCGATTAATTGGTACATATATTCGTGGTAATATGTAGTATTTAAACTAAGTTACTCACAAATATGAAAGATAAATGATATATCTTGCAAGTATCTGTAGTAGAGCTTATTTACACATGCATAAAAGTTATATAGGGACAGCGGTAAACAATCAAAGCTTCACAACTAACACGAAAATGTAGATTTAGGCTACTCTATACTATTTTTTAATGAATTGCCAATAAGAGAGCCAATAGTGTTGGGTTGATCTTGCTACCTAGCAAAAAACGGAAAAATTATGACATTCGTCATCTTGCCCCGGTCTCCCCTACTCTATTACTGAAGCGCATGAACTGATTGGCTGGAAACACGCGATTACTTTGGTCATATGTAGGGATTGCAATATCGGACCAAAAGTTCAATACCGGTATTCGCGGTATTTTTTATGTTTTATACCGGAATACCGGTTTTAATACCGGTAGGGGAAATCTTAGAAAAAAAGAAAACACAGATGTTTCTTTGTTTTAATTGTTAGTTTTATTAGAGAGTGTAAATATCACAAAAAATAATTTTTATTGTATAAATTATAACAGTATATTAAGAATCACAAAAAAGAAAGTAAAGGAACATCTTATTTATTTAAATCACAGAAAAAGTGTAAATATCTTCAGTCTGTGATACTGTTACAAACTTTTGAAATGTTATCTTAAAAAATAAAATGCAGCAATTGTACTGTTATTAAACCTGAAACGTAATATTGTGCAGAAATTACAAGCTGTTGAAAACTCTCTTTCGACATCTACGCTAGGTGATGGTACTGTTAGCAACGCGTGATATACTTTTAAATGCGCGATATTCTCATATAAATAATGAAACCAAACCGAATTATTGGCAATTGCTTATTCATTAATATGGGTTATTATTTTTATGAGTATATATCTGATGAATCTGAAAAATATTTGAACCTTAAAGTATGATATGTAAATACAAATGCGAATAACACACAAACACACCAATTTAAAAAAATATCTAAATATTACGCACTTTCTTCACAACTACAACTTGGTTGTCACAAATACGAATATCAGACATATACTATTTTACTATGTTGGCGATCTTTGAAAATATAATAGAGACAATTTAAAAAAAAATTACTTTTAAATACCGAAAAACCGGTATTTAAACTTGTGAATACCAGTATTACAAAATTGCCCAAATGACTCAAAATACCGGTATTCGGTATCCCGGTATTTCAATCCCTAGTCATATGATTATGAAGTCATGTGTGTTTAGCTAATTACGTTGAAGCATCATCAAAACAACTTAGAAACTTGGAATTAATTATTTAAATGGGATGATAAGAAATTATTTTGATTATTTTTTATTGATATAAAATAAGATAAATAAAATAATAAAAAATAAGGTAAATAAAATAAAAAGTAAACAAGTAATATAAAAAAATTTTAAGTCAATTCCTTTTTAGATCAACAAAGAAAAATTTTATTTTAGCTACATTTATTAAATAGTTTCAATTAATATAAATATGTATATACATATGACAGAATCACAATATTAAGTGGTAATTAATTTTTATTAATTATCTTTAAAGTATCGTATTGTCATCTAAAACAATCGTGTATATAAAATTTCAGTTCAACTGAATGCTTTAAAACGTGAGAAAAAAACATTTTCGAGTTTTGATACAAGTCGCCAAAAGGGTCGCTAAGTCTCCAAAAATGATGCCAACGTGGCTGTATTAGTAATTCTTTAAATAATTAGTTTTAATCAATTAATTTTTATTAATTATAATTAAATTATTGTATTGTCATCCAAAATAATCATGTATATAAAATTTCAGCTCAATTGAGCGCTTTAAAATGTATTTTATTAACAATTGAAAATTCCAAGATAAATAAATAAATAGAGATTGTGAGCTAATAGTAGGAATTGAATAACAAAACCAGAGTTACGAAATAATGAAATGACTAAAACAAATACCGTAAAATTTGGCGTATAACGCGCACTTTAACACAAAAAAATAAGTTTGAAATTTACGGGTGCTCGTTATACGCCTGGTATACAAATGAGAGCTTTAAAAATAAGAAACAAAATGACCATAGAAAAAAATTAGGCTTCTACATAGATCGAAATACTATTTATTCCTTACGAACTTAAAAAGGGATTAACTTACTCTGGAGGTAAATTATTTTTTTCTAAAGATTGAAATAATACCTCCACAATAAATAACTTCAAAACATAAGAGCATTGCGCACGTACATTTCAAGTTACTTCATAAAAAAAGAGGATTGCGCGTTTTTCGGCGAATATATCCAAAAATTAAAAATTGCAGCTTGAAAGTATAGGTGCACGTTATACACCGGATTTTAGTTACAAAGGCAAAAAGTACATTACAAACTAAAACAATTACGTAGCCAAACCAATAAAGTGTTACAAAAACAGAAAAGGAAAATTTACAAAATCAAATCAATGAAGATACAAAATAATGTGAATGAAGCTTTAATTGAAACTAGTTGAAAAAAATTAGGAGGCCAGTTGATTTTAAGATCTTGCACAATTTCACTTTCAGGATTTTTTTTTCTTTCTTTCTTAAATTTTGAACAAAATAAGATAAGATGTGGTTTGAGTTTAAAACTGACTTCCTCATAGATGACTTAATTTTATGCTAATGTAAATTCTATTTAAACTCTGTCGAGAGGTATTTTAAAGTTAATCGTGGAAAATAAATCGGCAATAAATCGTGTGTAGCTAGTGACTGAGTAGTAGAAGTAGTAGTAGTAAGTAGTTCATCCCCAAGTTATCATTCGAGCTATAATTTCCATTCGGAGAAGAGGAAATATTAGAGAAGTTGACTTGAAGAAGACAGTAGCGGCTTAGGAAAGAGTCGATAAGTGATCTACAAGCTGATTCAGAGATAAGTGTGCATTTTATAATCTTATAAGTTTGATTAAAAACTTAATTGAAATTGCTCAAAGGCTATTGAATTAATCATAAATTGATAATAAAGTGATTAGTCTGAATAAAAGTAATTTTTATATCAATGTCTGTTTGTCTAAATTAACGTAATTCCGTTCTTATTTGTTCGACCTCCGGTCGTTATTATTAAATTCTATCTTATTGACTAAATCGTCAATTAGCAATCTTTGATCATTCAGAAATTACTCGTCGACTAACTCTCGACTACTTTCCGCTAGCTACTAAATACTAACTTAGCGTCCTAAAAGTCAATGCTTAAATATAACCCTTCATTTGCATAAACTGAGTCTTCTTAGGGAGAAAGCTTTCAATAGAACAGCATTTAAAAGAAATAAATTTACCCTAAGAGGATTAGTGAAAACTCGCGGATAGACTTGTTATAGGGTGTTATTTCATAACATAGCCGGATGCCTATGGTTATCCTTCTTGACATCCTTGCAGCGTGGTGGTACAATTGCGAGATTCTACGTCCCTTAATGTTTCTTTTCATTTCATGAACCTGAAAAAATCAACAGCGTCCATATCGTATGACTATACGGCATGTTAAAGATCCCTAGAGTGCTGGTTTGGCTTGGGTGTTCTCGGCAAAATTACATACCTAGTGCAGTTTCGGATAAAATTTCACAATTTCACAATTTATTATTATTATTATTATTATTTTTTTTTTATGAAATAAAAAAAAAATTCCTACCGCTCCGAACTACTCTTTTCAGGTTTATAATTAGTATACAATTTCATCCTTCCTTATTACATCTATTTAAATTCATGTTCAAAATTAGACATATTTCAATCAACTTGCTTTTATTTGCAATAAAAATATCAAGCAAATAATTTTATTTAAAGAATCAGATAAGCGGAAAGTAAATTTAAAATTTCTTAAAGTTTTCAAATTCTATAACAAGTTTGTTTACAAAGAGATAAATCATCTCAATGTTTTATTTAATAAAATCTTTAAAATTCAAAATGAAATAAAGTTATAGCTATGTTTTTAATTTGATTTATTTTATGATTGATAAATCTTTTATATATAGCTCACATAGATCTCCTAAATGTTGCTTTTCCAACTCTGTTCGCCAATGAAATGTAGAACAAGTTTTACAGACGCACATCTATTATTTAAATTTGCCTCCCCCTCCGCCCACACAGTTTTTTTTCTTTCCGTAAAGCATCTATGTTATTATCATCGAATGAAATTTTATCTGTTTTCATTAATTAGAGACTTTCAGGTATATTTTTCAAAAAATGGAAACAAATTTCGAATTTTAATGAACAGAAATGAGAGAATTTACACGTTTTATTTATAAGGATTGTTGTCATACCTGCAGATATTACTAACATCGAAATTACTTGCTCCTAATAATAATATGTTACATAAGACAAATGTTCCTTTCTTAAACAGCCTTTATGGATCAATGTGCCATTTTTTTCTTAAGAAATGTTTGATTAGGTATAGACGTGCTGTCAAATAATTTTGACTTGTGTGATTATTGGGAAAATAATGAAACTAAATACTAACAACACACACAAAACTCTTTCTTTAACTTTACTCAGTTTCGCGATAGCCCGTGAGGGCCAAGGCCTACTGTGTCCAACTCAGTACACGCGACCTTGGGCCCTGAGATGCATGAGTAGATGTTCCGGTCAGGTGGTCAGCCTGACGCGAAACCCCAGTGTTAAGTGTTCCCAAGCAAGCTTGGTACTCATTTTATCGATCCACTGAAGGGATGAAAGGCTGAGTCAACCTTGCCCAGCCCTGGGTTTGAACCTCGAACCTGTGGTAAGGAAGCGCGATGCACTAACCATTCAGCCACTGGGCTTATAAACTCTTTATTTACTACGAAAAAGTATGTTTTGCATTGTTAAGTATTAAATGTTTTTGTTAATTTAACAACATTAGTGTGACTTCTGTTGCTGTAGATTGTGTGTGTGTGTGGATGACAAAAAAAAAAAACTTATATTACGATTGTAAGATTTTCCTTTATTAGAATGCATGCTGAATTGGAGTCATTTGCGAAATGGTTTCTAAGCAATTAATTATTTTTTCTGTGGTTCACTTTTTTGACAAGAGGATTTGTGATTTTTTTCAGGATGCCGTTTTACAATAGATGTTCTGCATACCACTGTTCCAGGACTAAAACACATGCACCGTTTTTTCACCTTTACTAATATAATGCCATATTTCTAGATTCGCCAAGTTTGAAATTCTCTGTGGCACTTACTATCTTGCCCTTTTTGTTCTGAACAAGCCATGTTGAATGACAGTTGTAAATATAACACAAATAAGCTTTAAAATGCAGTTGTGTCAACGAAATTGACTATACTATGAGTAGTCAAATTTTATATCATAAGCAACTGTAGTCCACGATGTAACTAAGGCAACATAGAAACGAGTATGCTCCCAATGTAGACCGATCACTGTATTTGTTCGTAATACTTCATAGTGAACTTGTTATTTGGAACTAAATGCAAACCACTTTGATCACTCGCGTGCCCAAAACATTGTGTCACGTGCCACTGGTTCGCCATCTCTGACTTACGCGGCCGCAACTTCAAACAATTTTTGTGACAATCACTAGTCGTTGTCTTTCTGACGGAGAGCTGTGTTGCATTGTTCGTATTGTAAGCATGCTTTACGTCTGATAAATACTTTCTCTCTTATGCTCTTTTTCTTTCTGCTCGACATCACACCCTTCACAACTGTTTTTGTAAGTTGCTTTGGCTAAACGTGGCTTGCAACCCCATATTCTATGGTGATTTGTTGTCCTCAGACTGCCTACTATCACCCTTCTGAGTTTGTCGGTCGAATTTGGTAACATTTTGCATTTGCAAAGGAGGAAACCCGACTCACTCATTCATCACGATATTCCGAAACTATTGGGACCTACTGGTCTTGAAATTTGATAGGCTTATTCCTCCATGAAGAGATCAGCTAACGAAGGATTTTGCGGAAATCGACCCCTAAGTGACGTCATAGATAAGTATTCCCGTTTTTGAACTATTGGGACCTTCAGACTTGAAATTTTGGGTAAACACATTTTCTTTCATGGAGTAGAGATCCGATGCGAAAGGGTTTTTAAAAATTGATCTTAAAGGGAAATAGTGAGGACTTGGGACTTCATAAATAAATATTTTCCCCGTTATTTACTATTTTTTCTTATTATTAGACCACAGACTTAAAATTTTTGTAGGAAGTTCCTTCCGTGGAGAAGAGATTCGCTAAGAACGAATTTTGCGAAAATCGACCCTCAAGTAAAGATCCAATAAGGAAAGGTTTTGCAAAAATCGATCCCCAAGAGGGGTTCTGAAGATTTAAGGGGCGTTATATTTAAATATATTTCCATTTTTAACTATTAGACTACCGATTTGAAATTCGGTAGGCATGTTCCTTTTATTGAATAAAAATTTAAAGTTAACGGTTTTTAAAGGGAAATCTACTCTTATAGGGAGTCGATTTTAAAATCCATTGCTTAACAGATTTTAAGCGGAAAGTTACTGGAGAGTACTGATAAAAAAATTCCTGCTTTCGAACTACTAGACCTACAGTAACGAAATTTGATATACATGTTTATTTTGTTGAAATGAAATCTGCTAAGAACGGATCTTGCAGAAAAAAGAAAATCCTTTTTTGAACTATTAGGTTTAGACTTAAAATTTGGAAGCCATATTTATTTTGTTGAGTAGAGATATCCTAAAAATAGGTTTTGTGGAAATCTACTTTGGAGAGGAAGTTACATGAGCTTAAAAGATCATACTACCTGAATTTTAGAAATTGTTAGAAATTATTATTTAAAAGTCTCGTCCTTTTTAAATCAAGAGGGGATATTTATAGGAATATTTTATCATGCAATGGAACGTTTAAAGCTAAGACTTAGATATCAATAATTTATATACCGTAAAATCTGGCGTATAACGCGCACTTTAAACACAAAAATAAGATTGAAATTTAAGGGTGCGCGTTATACGCCGGGTATAAAAACGAGAGTTTTAAAAATAAAGAAAAGGTGTGAGCATGAAAAAAATTAGAACTTCTGCACAGTTCGAAATACTGCTTATTTAAAACATATGACATACCATATGAGTTTAAACGGTTGTACTTCTAGATATATAATATTTTTTCAAGAACTTGGGGTAATACCTCAAATAAATGACTTCAAAACATAAGAGCATGGCATACGTACATTTTAAGACTCTTCGTAAAAAAAAGGAAGGGGAGGGGTGCACGTTATATGGCGAAAATACCTAAAAATTTTTAAAAATAAGACTGGAAAGTATAGGTGCGCGTTATACACCGGTGAGTGTTATACATCGGACTTTACGGTATATATATTAATGATTGATGTCTCTATTGTATAGTATGTAAACAGTACATATTTATGCAACATCAGGAAATACCCGAAAAAACTAGTGGGTAATGGCTAGTATTTATATTTCAAACGTGAACTAAAGCAAGAAAGTTCAAAATTTTGTTTTGGTACGTTATTATAGGTTAAGTTACATGCTGATTTGAGTGATTAAACTATGATACTTGTAAGTTCGATTCTAGTTTGATCTCAAAACTGTCTGAGGAAAAGCTGTGTGAGGATGGAAATCAAGAAGCGTTCTTTGGAATTGAAATGTGGAAAAGATTATGGAATCTCCTTTGGAAATTACAAATACGCACTCATAAAAATGCAAAATAAATAAATAAAAAAGTATGTGAGAAAAAAAGTATAATTTTTCACTCTTAATCCACTTAAATGCTCACTCTCTCTCTATTTCGAAATCATAATTATGTGAAGGAATCATTTGAATTGTAAGTTTATGCAAATAAATAAACCCGATAAAAAGTTTTTTGCTTAAAAACATACATTACGTGACTCCGAAATCATAATGCAGAGACTCATTGTGTGAACAACAAAAAACTGATGTTAAAAATATATTTTGGCAGCTTTCTCTAAAAAATAAATATGAACCCATTTTCTAGATTAGAAAAAGTGATGTGAGCCTCATTTGCAACTGTTCTTTATTTTGATGAAAGAAATTGCAGCTATAGTATCTAAATTTAATGAAAATTTAATATCCTTTACGCTGAATTTTATTCTAGGTTAGATAATTTACTTCGAGGATATCACATTTTATAGTCTACGCGCTTGAAGTGAATTATTTTGCAGTTTCATTTGAAGTAACGAAAATAGCTCTGTATGTTAAATCAATTGTGAATTCATGTTGTTCCTCTCTCAGTATTTTTCTTTGAAATGATTAATTTTATCTATTTTTCTAACACACTAATTTCCTCAAAACTTATTAGCTGGCACCAATACCTCCTATATTTCCCTTTGTTTTATTCTGATTTATTTGACATTGCTTGCAATAGCAAAATGTCAAAACTATCCTAGCATCAAAACTGATGATATTTTTGAAAAATGCAACTTTTTTCTGATTTATTGTTTTAGTATTGGATTTAGCATTAGCGTAACGGAGAATATTAGGGCCCCACCCCCTGAAAAGTCAGGTTTTGGGGCCCCAAGCCAGATCTTACATGGTAAAGCCCCCAACACAGGGGTTGCGGGGGTGTGCGTTACGCCCCTGCAATTTAGAAGCAACACGTTGCTCATTGGTGACAAGGTCCCGTACTTTTTGAACCGTGATCTTTGACGACGAGACTCTTGAGCTGTAACCCATCTCCAAACTTCCACACAACTCAAACGTAAGGACTTTTGAATTCTAACAAATTTTATATTCATCAGGACTAATACACAAACGATCTTCAGTGTCATTAAGACTCATAATTCACGACTCAACTCAACAATGCCGGTCTCGACAACTCAACTACTGCCTCAACTTTTTTTCGAAATTCCCGATTAATTCGTAAAAAATGAAATTCTAAATTTGTTTCTAAATACTCCGTACATTTAAAGTGACTTTATCACAAATGCGGTTTTAAACAAAGGATTCGTACCTCTAATCAATATCAAAATGAAGACTAAACTCAAGTTATATTTTTTTTTTTTTGAATTTTAATAGAAATATTTCAAAATTTTTCTTGATATTTAAAAAGTCACTCCCCTTCAAGAAAAACTGAATTCCCCCCTTAAGCCCAAGGGTTTAAACCCCGCCGACCCCGCCCATATGGTAGATACCCCCGGGGGGCCCCAACATCAGGATTAAGGGAAAAAAACATTATAAGCCCAAAAGGCAATTTTTTGACTCTTAAAAGGATAAATTTAAATTAAATTTTAAAAAACTTTTTTTTCTTTTTTTTTTTTTTGGTTTTAAAGGTACCCAAATTACTTGGAACCATGATTTAAAAAGCGAAAAATAGAATTTATGTTTTGGTAAAAAAACGGAAAAAATTTTGTTTTGGACTTTGGGTGCAAAAAAAATTTTAAATTTAAATCAAATTTGGGAAAAAATTCTTAAAAAAAAAAATTTTCCAAAAGTTTTGCGTGAAAATCCCAAAAAAAATTTTGCCGACCCAGCTCAGACCCCAGGGAAATTAAAACTAAATTTTTGAAATGCATAACTTAAAAAGTCGGTTTTATGCATTTTTACAAAAACAAAAGGGGGAAAAATTTTTAAGGAAAACGCCGCAAATTTATTTCAAAGGGTTTTTGTAACTCTGGTTAATGTGAATTTTTAAAAAAACCCAAGGTGCATCTGAAAGAGGAATGAGCAAATTTTAAGGCAAAATATTTAATAAATGGGCTTTTTTCAAAGGGGCTTTTAAAAAAAAGGTTATTCAAAGGTTAAATTTTTTTGCCAAAATATTGTGTTTGGGGAAAATTTTTTTTCATAATGCCCTTAAAACTTTTAATACATGTATTCTAATCTAAGTGACACTAAATACAAAAATTATACATTTATGCGTTTTTAAAATCTTTGGTTCCGAATGTAGTCGGATACCTTAATATTTAATTAATTTTTTTATCAAACACTATAAAAAAATTTCTTTTTATGCATTTTTATTGAGTTGTGGAAGAATTTTCCCTTTCATTCCACCCATGACCCATTGACGTACAAAAACCCGCCAAACCATTTGAAAAAAATTTTTTATTTTTTTTTTTTTTTTTTGCTAAAGTTTCTTTTTTTTTATTTCAAACATTAATTTATTAAGCGTAGAATGACAGCTAAAAGAATTTTTTCCCAAAATTTTAGCCTAAATCAATATTTTTATTTGTTTATAATTTAAAGTAAACTTCATCCATAAAAAAAAATTTTTTTTTCCATTTTAAATGGACTAAATTATGATTTTCACATGATAACGGCAATCGCGTATTTTTATTGATTAAAAAAATTTACATACTGTTTGTTCAAATAAAATTTAAAAACCCTTTAAAATTTGGTGGTTGGGGGAAAAGTTCACGTGCTAAAATTCTTCAAACAGTTTTCAAAATTTAAAAAAAAACTTTACATTATATACGAATACTTTTAAATTAATGCATTTCGTTTAACTATGTAAAATTATTATATCGTTGACAAATATGTACTTTTTTATAGGAAAATTCCTGCAAAAACCCAAAAATTGGCAAAGGGGAAGCCGGGGCTAATTTGGGTGGGAAAAGGGGGATTATATTTTGGGTATAATTATGAGTCGTTAATTTATGAAAACCCATTTTGGGGAAAAAACGTGGCCTTCCCGTTATCATGTGACTATGACGTCCCCATGAATTTATCCATTCGCTTTTCCCCTTTTGGGATTTGTTATTACTACCTGTTACAATTACAAAAAGACAGAAAAAAACTTTCAATCAAATTTTAAAAGCAAAATTGATGTGTTTGATTGCTTGATTACCCAAATTTTCCGCAAATGTTTAATACATTGTTCTTAAATAACCCCTTTTTTTTTGTGCAATGAAATGAGAAGGCGGGGCCCCCTTTAAATAAAACCCGGTGAGCCCAGGTTGGGGTATCGCTGCCCCACACCGTTATCCGTACACCGTACGGGCTACCGGGGAAACTTGGTTAAAAACTGGTTTGCCAGTACCTGTACGGGAAAAGCCCTTTTTTTTCTTTTTATCTTTACTTTCAATTTAATTTTTTGGGTTTTTATAATGAGATTTTATTGCTGGTGTTTTCAGGAATGCAGTTTGTCCGGCCAAAACCCCATGGGTTTTCGGGTGAAGGGGTTTTTTCCTTAAAGGCGGGAATTTAGATTCTTGAAAATATTCGTTAAGAAGGGGTTGGCGGGCAATTTTTGTTGTGGAAAAAAAATTGGATAAAACCCAAAAAAAACCGTTTATCTCTTCCCTAATTTAAAAACAGCAAAATTTGAGAAAAAAATAAATTCCAAAGTTTGGGGGCAGATATGAATTTTTTTTTTTTTTTTTAAAAAGAAAATTTTTAAGAGGGGGGGAGATTTTTTCGGTACGGGCTACTTCTAATTTTTTCAAGGGTTTGGTAATGATGTAATGAAAAGCAAAAAAAGGTTTTAATATATTTAATTTCCAAATTTGGAATAAAACGCCCCCTTTCTAAAAAAAATAATACATTAACTTTTTTAGGATCATCGTTCAAATGGTTTTTAAAAAGCTTAAAATGGAAAAATTTTAGAATTTGTATCACTTAAAAGGGGGGCACGACAAAAATTCATTTTGGAGGTTTGGGGTTTTTGGGTTTTTAAGGCCAATAGAATTCCGAAAAACGTTCGAAACCCTAAGCTTATCGTTATTTTCCCCCATCCGTCTCCGTAGCGTGATTGTCAGCGTATCGGTGCTATCAAAAAGGAGGGGGTTCTTTTCCCCCGGGGGGTTTTTGTTCTTTTTTTTTTTTCCCCACAATTTATTTTCAGAATTAAATGATTTTATTTTCTAAAAAGATTCATTGTTTTTTTTAAAGATATTCTATATAATTATAGTATCTTTTCACTTTTTTAAAAAAAAAACAACAAATATATGGTATAACTATACAATTATTCTGTCATTAAAATCTCTAATTAATTGTATTTTTAAAATTATTCCATATACCAAAGGGCCCAAAAAATTTTACTTCCTTTTTTTAAAAACGATTTTTGGGGGCAGCTGTTTTAAAGAGCAGGTGTTTTCTTTTAAGAACAAAAATTCTTTTAAAAAAAAGAATGCTCAAAAAAAGGAGAAATCATTAGGATAAGGGTTTTTTGTTTCATAACCCTTTGTTGTTTTTTCGTTTTGAGGTTTTTTTTTGTAGTTTTTTTTCATAAATCCTATAATATAAATATTTTTAATTTTATTTTGAAGGCGTGAAAAAAGATTTGTTCTGTACAACAGTTGCTGATCTGTATAGTGAAAATTAAAAAGTTGAGGCTAACAGAGTTGGATTTTAAAAGCAAAAAATAATTTGATTTAAAAACTCGGTTTTTCTTGAACTTTGGGGAAAATTTTCAACTCCTTCAATTTGGTGAAAAAATATGATCCCGATGAAATCATACATGCAAACGAAGTAGTAAGGGTATTTTTGAATCAGTTGAAGTCTTTCCTCAACGACGGTATAGCCTGAAGAAAAAAAGAGAATAAAACATATCCCTTTTTATAAAATAAAACGTAACATGGCAAAAAGCATCCTACTTGGTATTAAAACGTTACACAGTAGGGGATGGGTGTTTAAAAAAAAACATTTACCCAAATGGGAAGAAGATATCAAAGGAGGAAATAAATTTGATAAATATGCACTTATTGATTCCACATATGATCCTTTGTTGAAGAAGAAAAATTTTCACGAACTACCAGGAATTTAAGCGTGGGCATCCCCGGGGGAAATTTAAAAAGACTTCAAATTTTAAAAACTTCAACGGTGGGTAAAAAAATTCAAGAACATAAAATACGTCAACGAAAAATTAAAAATATTTGTCAAAAAGGAAACAGCAACGGAAAAAATTTTAAAAATTTTGGTTTTTCGGATACAAAAGCATCGTCTTTTTGATGTTTTGTATTAATACGATCAACGGTATAGAAATAAAAAATAATTTTTTAATTTTTTCAAATTTGTTAAAATTTCTAATTTGCCCCTTTCCTTTTAGGGAATACCTTTCCCAAAGGACCCGGCAACAAGGGAAAAACAATATTTGTTAAGCGACAAGCAAAAAAATTTAAACTTACCTATCAGCTCAATGTCTGACTTTATCGGGGAAACTATTGCCGAAATATTTTTATTTTAAAAAACCCAACGGGTAAAATTTTTAAAAAGTCCAAAAATTGTGGGGGAAACTCACAAAAATATAAAAAAAATTTAATAACATCTTCCAAATTGGGAAATAACGTTTTTATTGACTTTCCAAAATTGCTTAAAACCTTTCGTAGAAAAAAATTTTTTTTCTTCTCGTCGATTCTTTGGGGAGGTCAAACAAAAACCGAAAATTTTTGATGAAGTCTTCCAAGAGATTATAAATTTCTTGCCTTAAAAATTCCCCCAAATGTACCCAATTGGAACCCTTTTGACGTTTACTTTTTTAGGGTAAAAAAATTATTAACATTTGCAAAATTCGGCATTCTTAAAAACAAAATCGTGAAATAAATTCAGAGAAGATGTATTAAAAACAATCAATTGTTCATCATCAATTTATCCCAATTTTTTAAAAAAATTTGCATGCGGGACGCGGCAAAACTTTTTGAAGATAGAAATTTTTTTTAAATGTAAAGGATTTTGTTTTCCAAAAACAACTTCTTAAAAAAAATTTTCATGCGGTAATTTTCATTTATTAACTTTTGATGTCAAAAAAATTGTTGTTTTGAATGTTTTTTTTGATAAATTTTACCGGTTCTTTGTATATAATAAAAAAAAAATATGTAAGCACAGTTAACTCTTTTTACTTATATTTCTTTATTTATTTTAAATTTGTTATTTTTTTTTTAATTTTATATTTATTTATATACTATTATTTAATTTGTTTTCACTTTTTTTTTTATAAAATATTATTATCTAACTATTAGTTTTGTGTTTTAAAAAGTAAAATATTTATAAATTTTAGAAAATCAAAAAAATAATAATCTTTTTAGAAAATAAAATCATTTAATTCTGAAAATAAAATTTTGGAGAAAAAATAAAAAAAAAAATGGGGCCCGGAATAGAACCCCGGGCCTTTAATAATCCGATCGCTGACAATCACGCTACGGAGAGTTGTATCAGGGAGAAAATAACTTTTAAATGCTTAGTATGGATTTCGAACGCTGTTTTTTGGAATTGACGCCCATTCGACGGGGTTCATTGGGGTTTTTACCCCCTTGCTACCGTTCCAAAAGTTTCCCAAAAAGAAATTTTAGGTGCCCCCTTTTTAGATTGTATAATAAAATTTTTTTTAAGAATGTTTTAAAAAAAATTTGTTTTTTGAAAAAAGAACATGAATGAAAAAATTTTTTTTTTGCGAAAATTTTTTATTTATAATATTTTTTTAAATCTCAACCCCTGCAGACCAAAAAAAATTTTTTAAATATATTCAAAATGGGTTTATCCCTGTTTTTGACCGAGGAAAAATTTTGAAAAACCTAAAATTATTTCAATTTTTTTTTTAATGGAATTTTTTAAAAAATATTGAGCCTCTTACAGAGGTCTGACTATTCAACAAAATATTTAAAATAATAAACTTTTTCCAAAAAAAATTTTTAAAAAAACTTTTAAAATTTTTTTTTTAAAAATTTATTTTAAAAAATTTTTTTTCAATAATCCCTTAAAACAAATTTTTTACGTTTTCTTATGACACTAAATATCATGAAAATTGTCCATTTTCGCTTTTAAAAAAGGTTCCCAAAGGGCGGATCCTTAAACAAAAACAAAATACAAGTATAATTTAAGAACCAACATATGTCAATATATTGCTTCCCAGGGCCGCAAATCGCAGGCCGGACCCCCGGGCCCCAAACCCGCGGAAACGCGTGGTTTAGGTTAAACCTCAAAACCCCAAACCCGGGGTGTTACGAAGGAGCTGATCATTGACATTTATTTTTCACGACGCTGGTTATCATTGGGGAAATGGGAAAGCGAAGCCCTCCACATACGTTGTATAGTGGCTCTGATGTTGTAGGGCCTTTATTGAATTTGCCTTCCGGGTGGAGGAAGGGGGGGGGAGAAATTTAGGGGGTTTCAAAAGGGGTTTAAAAGGAGTTCCCTATCCTGCCTTGCCCGAAAATTTAAGTTTTAAAATTAAGAACCTGGGGTGGGGCAGTTAATTTAAAATTTTAAATTTAAAAATAAAAATAGAATAAAAAATTTCAAGAAAAAAATAAAATTTGCAAATTGAGGGGTATTTACCAAAAAGGAAAACAAG
>BMAV01010872.1:137824-155234 GCA_019973955.1 Trichonephila inaurata madagascariensis | reverse complement strand
CCCCCCCCCCCCCTTCTTCAATAGCAATGCATTAAATGCAATGAAAATGTACGTTGACGCTAAAGCTCTACATATATACGAATTTATATATATATAACTATAAACCATAAAATTTTTAAGATAAGTATTAAATTTTGTACATGCCAAGCTTATGGCACTACTAATTATTAAACTTGTTTTTAATGTATTAAGGAATTAATTACAAAAAAACATTGTGTAGTACTGATACATTTATAAGTATAGTTAATCAGTGTAAATGGGTATTTAATTTTTATTATGCCAATGTATTTTAATAACAATTAATTCTGTATAATAATTTGCTTCCTTTCAGTAACTGATACTTATTTTAAATCTTTTGTTTTCGACTTTTGTAATAATCTCGCTCCCTCCACATAAGGATATTGCCCCTCCCTGGGGGGCACACTCAAAAGTTTGAGAAACCCTGGCTTAACCCCATATATATGTATTGACGAAATGTAAGCAAATGTGCAAAATTTGATGTTTTTATTTAATAACTTACAAGAGAAACAGGAAGTACTGGCATTTAAGACAGTATCGTATATCTCACTTTTACTTTCTAGTATCATTGATTTATTAAACAGATTATATTTAAATGTCTTAAATTGAGGTTCAGTAGACGTATTCAAGAAATAAGTCTTCTAAAGAAGTAAAATCTTCTGCCAAACATCAAATGTTGTATATAAACATGCAAAAAAAGTGAACAAGATGTTAAATTTCAAGCTATGGTTTGATATGCAAAATAGAATAACATTCGAATTCTGCAGAATGTATAATAATATATTAATTTCTACTCTAGGTGATTTATACATTTTTTTCCTCTTCAGAAAAGAATGATAATTTTTGTAACTGTCGAGAAATTGGAGATTTTTTTAAAGATAAACATCATTTGATTTCCATTCGCTTGAAAATATTTGAAAATTAATAAAAATTTATATATTACATGTCTCTAAAGCCTTAAATTGTACTTATTATTACTTAAAAATTATTAATCATTGTTCGTATTAAGAAATATTACTAATATTTCTTAAGTACAACTTATGAGGTTAATTTCAATACTGCATTTTTCCTAGCAACAATAATAGGAAAATTTCGGAAGAGTAAAGCTCGGTTTTAATGGAAAAACATAAATTTTTTTTTCAATTTTCTTATTTATAATACCAACGCACAGCATGAGGTACAAAAGTATTGAAGCAACATAAAAACACATTGAATATTTAGAAAAATAAGGAAATTTAAAGTTGAATTGATGTTTCACTGAAATATTGGACATGAAATAATAACTGTTGGTTAAAATTTAATAATTTTTTATTTGAACTATGTTGTTTGTATTTTCTATACTGAATTGTAAGAAAATTTGATTTTGCTTGATATGTAGCATATCCTTCTAAATAGAATGCAGTACAATGCGGAAAAAGGATAATTCATCTCCTCTAAATTTAAAATTTATGCTGGTAAGGTCTAGAGAAACTAATTCTAGGCGAAAAACACTGTGTTTCATATTTCACATAGCACCGATATTATATAAAAATATTGCATTCTCACACGAGCAAAATAAAGTTTTAAAATTGCAGGCATCTCTAGTTATTTCTTTTTGTCACAAGATTCATCGATTTATTAAACGAAAGTTAGCAATTACAAGTAAAATTCCAAATTTTCAAAGAAAAAAATAGCTCATCGATATATCAGCCCGTTTAAAACAAAACTTCCCATAAATGGGTTACAAACAAGAATTCAATTAAATCAGAGACTGAGACTAAAATATATTTAGACTTACGTCTATAATGTTATCAAAACTAATTTCAAAACTTGAACGAAATCTAAGTCAGATTCACTGAAAGTGCGAATTACGTAATTTATGACTGAGAAAGAACAACAATTTTACAACAACAATTATGTTAATCGATATTGAAATTTCGTAAGGAGTACTTTTGTTAAACGTTTAGAACATGAATCTTGTCACAACTATGTTATGAGTGAGTATGACTAGACTGAAACCAAATGGGTTTACTGAAATATTTCTTTTTTCTAAATTTTATCCGGGTCGTTCGATCATCACACGAGCTGCTTAAAAATTCTAGGGAATCGCTGAAAATTTTTATACTTATGCTTCTCGATTACTTATAAATTTTATCTTAATAATTATACTTATGATTTGCATTTGTTGCATTCTATTTGCCAAAAAAAGTATTTGTTAAAATAATTTAAAAATAAATAACGCTGACTGTAATTTTAGAAAACAAAATTTTCTAAAGCATTTTTTTAAATCACCTATCATATTTGCTTTAGTTTTGCACCCTCATTGTTTATGTCAGAATAAATATGAGAATTATCTAAGCGATATGGATGGATTGGCTTTGAGCAGCTTTTGCTCTTCAAACTGAATCCGTTATACTACATCAAAAAAAAGTTTTCACTAAACAATATATGAATCCCAAGTAGAGTTAAAATAGTCAAATACATGTACTATATACTCAAATTTTCTTCTGGCTAATATCTATCGTGATTCACCCACAAATCGGCAAGACTTAATCCTGATTTAAGGTATCCGAACACGTTGAAAATGACCAAATTCGGTCAAGACAGATATTTTTGTTTCTTACTTCATTGAATAGAGCTATCTTCTTTTGGATTTACAAAACATACTTTGTTTCGTTTCTACGCTACCTATATAGAGGCCAAGTTACAATCAATTTTATAAAGTTAGAAAAGCCGGAAGTGGGTCTTTGATCTACCAGAAGTGGGCATTTAAATTGCTCAAAATCTATCATGGCGAGACTGATAACTCAAAATATTACAAATGTATTTCTGTAAAAATTTTTAAACCTGATATTTATGTTATTTTCTAGAGAATGTACTAAAATATTTGTTATTGTATGAATACTTTTCGAGTTATGGCTTGTTATTTAAATAATGGTCTCAAAGAATGTGACTTTTCTTATAATGTTTACTCAATAAGCTCTAAAATTTTCAAATTTTGATCAAGCATTAAAATTTTAATACATTTTCTAGATAAATGCATCTAATTTGTTTTAGTAATACATTTACTAATATATAACTTTATTACTCTTTTCTCCAATTCCTTTGAAGTTTTACAAAAGTATTGCTAAAATTTCACTCACAATTGGGATTTTTGTGAAATTTAGGCAATTTATTTTAAATATTAGTATTTATTGGTATTGTGTTCTAAAAAAGCATTTATTATGTTTAAATATACTATTTTGTCAAAAAGTACCCCGAATTGTGTTCGTATACCTTAATTTTCTCACCGCGGACTATTATTCTTCAAAGAAATTAAGTCCTTCAAAAAAGTATGAAACGCGTTGCAAGGTTTGGAAGCGTTAAAATGAAAATAATTCTAAAAGACATTATAAAAGTATAAATCCTTTCATATTGATTTACAAAAGGAGGATTCAGGTAACAGGAAAATGTAATATTTTTCATCATTTATTTCAGCTGTAACTGTATATTATTGATATCTCACAACGGAATTCCTATAAGTGACGTTAATTATAGAAACTGAGGTTTGAGTTATAACAATTATTGGAACGCAGTGAAGCACGTGTGTTACTTTTCTTCTTTTTTATGAAAAAGATTTGTAAAAAGTTATATTAACTAATTTAGCATTGTTACTGATTTTTTTTTGTACGAGATGAAAAATCTATTTAATACTATGATATGCCGTATTTACTCGAATATAAGCCGCACCTACGATTCACTACACGTTTTTGAGAAAATTTTTTAAAAAAACGAGTAAAAGTTTTATCACAATATCCGGTTCTTCAGAAATTTAAAAAAAAAAATTAATGTGAAATAATTAAAGGTTAATAATTTATTTACTTTTACAATATTAAAGACTTTCGACTACATACATGAACCTATAATTAATCTAACCGTCAGTTTCATGTTTCGAAAGATTCGTCACTCCCATTGTCTCAGATGATTTCTGAACTGGTGGCAGCGTCGCCATTTTCCCGCACGATGTGGCATATGCATCCACATTTTTTTCATATTCATCCAATGCATATGTTATGCAACATTTTTTTTTAAAAAAAATGTATTATAGAAGAATGTTAAAGAATTATTAAAGACTGTTTAACACTTGTAAGTAAAAACTATATCCTTTTGCTTACGCCATCAAAATATATTTGTTTCATCCGTGTTAAATTTCCAGTGTGTGGACGCTGCTCTTTTTCAACTTATTTCTGTATATAAAATTGCCTCCTTTTTCATACTTACGTCATAGTGAACTCGTCTTGATGCTGTTACCGATATCTTCGATGTTTATGTGATCAAAGAAAACGTATACAATTTTTTTCCCTAAATACGAGCAGACAATGATGTTTAGAATAAATTGAAATACAGGAGATAAACTGCGGAATGGGATAAGTCATCAGTGCAAGTGGCCAGAATGGATAGTTTCATTTTACCTATTGAAAAGGGTGGAAACTCACCTTAGATTCTAAGCCGCATCCGATTTTCAATGACATTAACACTAGTTAAATAGTGGCGCTTAGATTCGAGTAAATACGGTAATTTGAACGTTACCATCCTCCACAACTTTTTTTTTCGTCAATTGTCATACTGTACAAAAATATCATGATATACTCAGTGTATGATAACCATTA
This sequence comes from Trichonephila inaurata madagascariensis, assembly GCA_019973955.1. NCBI lineage: Eukaryota > Metazoa > Arthropoda > Arachnida > Araneae > Nephilidae > Trichonephila > Trichonephila inaurata. The sequence continues at coordinate 150,588 of BMAV01010872.1, read as the reverse complement.
AATGCGTGTCTTTGAATGTATTATAGTTAGATACTCATTCATAATATCTTATTTTAAAAAATCTACTAACTTATTCTCAATGTCAATATGATTATGTGTTATCATGTATAATAATATGTGTACTAATCAACTATATATATTTTGCTCTCTCGTTGTATACGTATTTGTAATAAAATACAATTGTTTTTTCCTCTGTCATTTTTTTCGGAACACGAACATGATTTGAATGTCTCAATAAGATTTTAATTTTTTAATTTGGGTGTACAGCTACATTCTAATGCAGGATATAAACACAGCAAAAAAAAAAAAAAATTACTCAAATTAATTTACATTCATGGATGAATTTCACTGTGTTTTAAAGTCTTATTTTAGCATTTAAACAACTGTTATGCATTGTAAAAATAACCAAAACTGAGGGAGTCGTTTTACCGATTTCAATTCATATTATATTGCGTAACTGAAAAATGGATGAAATATACTGTGAGTTCAGCAATTCCATGTCTATAGAAAATACGTAAAAATACTACATGAAAACCAATTTAGTTTGATTCTAAAATAGAAAGTGTTCTAAAATAAAACTGATTATTACTGATTTAACTGCTCATATATAAATAAGAAAAAAATATTCAACTTAATAAAACACTTAACAAAAACAATTCAATTGAAAACGTGGATTTAACTTTTATTTAATGGCGCTTCAAAAATGGCACTCCCATGGTTAAGTTTAAGTGATCAGTGATATTCGACTCTCAAACATGGATTAAAATGATGATTTCCTTTTAACTCATTATGTAGAAAACAATTACTTCTGCATGTTAATCAGCCTTCTAAGTCCTTATGTGGTGTGAGGTAAAAATAGTTAAGATAGTATGAGTCAGATTGCACGTTGTCTTTACTTTTAACGCTGGTTCAAAATGATAAGGTTTTCCATAAACATCCTGCATACTAATCATGCATCCAGCATACATGGAGCATACTAATCATGCATCCAGCATACATGGAGCATAATAATCATGCATCCAGCATACATCCAGCATACTAATCATGCATCCAGCATACTAATCATACATCGAGCATACTAATCATACATCGAGCATACTAATCATACATCCAGCATACTAATCATGCATCCAGCATACTAATCATGCATCCAGCATCTACTTTCATATCGCAAAATCAGGGGTGTAATTTGTGACTTTCAATTTGACTCGATCCTGAGCATTCAGTTGTTAAACAATTTCTTTGAGAAATATTTTTTATATTAGGAAAGAAGTTTTACTTTGATATGTTGAACTAGCGGAAAGCAGAGTACATGCAATTTTCTCTCTTCAGCAATAACAGTCAATAATTTACAAAATAGCTGTAAATTTACCTTTAGAGTTAATTAACTTTGATTATTTCGTAATACGTAAGTGTCCATAATTCTGAAGATGCTTGACAAATAAGGTTCATTACATATTTATGAACTTTTATCCACTCAAAAATTTGACAAATTTGTAAAGTAGGGCAGAGACACTGAGAATTGTACCCTGTGCTACATATGGCACGTGGGTATAGGTTGCCGACCCCTAGCTTATAACCTCCAGTGATTTGAAGGTCATCAGCCTGTCTATACAGCGGTTCGAAATTCGAAGATAGGTGTCATCTAAGAACATAAAAGTAATGTACTGTTATCGGTTATATCGATCGCGGTTTTTCGATGTCGATTTTTTAAAAAGAAACAAGAATTTCGTAGCGTTTATCTTTAAATTGTTTTCCATTTAATTATTTTGAGCGAAACATGGGTTAAATTAATCATTTAATTAAATTTAATCCTGGTCACAAAAAATCGAAAAGGAACATATTTGACTTCAAGATAGAAATCGAAATGAAATTGCAGAAGTAAAAACAGGTGAGTCGATAGATAGCAATCAAGTTAAATTTTATTTGTGCAGTCTAGTCATTGCATCGTGATCATTGAGTCATGTAAATAATGTAATGTTGAAAAATTACGTTATTTTTTAGGAATCTTTTTGTAGTTACCTTTCAAAAAATCCCCATTGTCTTTCTGAAAGGGGAGACCTTATTTCAATTTCAAATTAATGAAATAAACATTAAAAGAAATATCACCAAGTCTCGATTGACGAAAAAACGGGAAGTAAAGACAAATGAATCCAAATTAAACTATGCCGAAGTTGGTATAATCAACTTTGTATAAAATCTCCTTGTTCTACAAAACTGTAAGTGAAATTTGAGTATAAATGAAAAGGCAAACTAAGAGCGCTACTTAAAAAACTGATATTTCAAATGACACTTCAAAAACTAATGTCCCTAACTTAAGCCTACTTCTAAACATGCATTTCAGTTCTTAACTGAAAAGATCTTTTGGATGCCAATTTCAGACGGTTCGAACTCAAAAAGTTTTTTGTCGACAAGCAGAAGATGAAAATACATATCGCGTGAAATATGAGCTAAACACATTCTTTAAAGAAATATGCAAGAGCTGTTAAGGCGATAAAATCAATTTTCAGAACTTAAACAAATTGCAAGGTTTTCAAAAGTCTTTGAAGTGAGCATGTTAATCAGAACAAGTCATTAAGCAGCTCTTAAGAATTGAAAAATTGCTCAATAAACTATCAATGGATGGTAATAAAAATAATTAAAAAAAACTTTGACCTATTAATTGGCGAGTCTCTTAATTTACGCATAAACAAAATTTCAAAACTTAATCGGAAATGGAGTCAAATTATATATATTTTTAAGACAATAAAAATGCCACTGTGTTTAATGTCAAGACATTTACAATATATTTGTTTTAAACTAGAGCAGTGATCTAAAAAAATTTACCAATGTCGTAAAATTGACTCTGTTCTACAAATGGTGAATTATTTTTATTGTTACGGCTATAAGTTTTATTTGCATAACATTCAGTTTACAGAAGGTCTTAACATATTTTATGATTATTCCCTTTGCAGAAATAACCTAAACGTCATTTTAATCTTTGTTTCTGTAGCTTTTTTATTATTGACAAATTTAAATTTTCTTGCAACGATTTAAGCAACCCACAAAATATAATTATAATTGAAAGCTTTAAATAATTGTTGGTGTATTTGAATTTCATTTGATAATTTTACAGTAATATTTTGGAACTTGGAAAAAAACGGACATGAACTACATGAACTAAAAATAACAATATACAGTGGTATGAACAATTGAGAATACATCTTACTTATACCACTTTGAGAAGCATCCATATGGCCGCCAAGTCCACAAAATGGTCGCCAAAAATTACCCTAAATTGGCTGTATCGCCAATATTTTGCAAAGTTTCCATTGAAACGACGTTGCTTGCGAATATTACAGTATTTATCATAAAATAAATGCCAAAGAAAGTAATTTTAACTTATTAAACATCCAGATATATAAATTATTTACACTATTTAATATAAAATTAAGAAATAATTACACAGAATTCGTAACAATATGTATTTCGTTTATTTATTTGTTAAAAACAGTAAAAAAGTCTTATTAACACTGAATGATATTTTGATGTAAAAAGAATCATCCTTTCAAGATACAATTATTCTTTCAGTTTCAATTATATAAGTATATACACGTTAATTTCAATGATTCTTCAGATGATATGAAGCATTCTTCATCGTTATTCAATGATTTCAGTTTGGCGTATTACGTTATAAATAACCTGATAATGATTGAATATCGTTTTTCATTAAATCTTTAATTGAAAATAATGTAGGAAGGAATTCTAGATTTCATTTTACTTTATTTTAGTATCAATAAATCAAATAAATTTATAGTATTGGTTTTTGAAGATTAGTTATATATCTTTTCTATATTTCTGTTTTGTGAAATTACTATAAAGATAAATTGTTTTGTATCGATTATCAATAGAATAATCATTTTTCAAAGAGTAAAATAGTGTGGCAAGTAATTCAATGATGGTTTATGGTACGGTAAACAGCAAACATTTTTTTGACATGAAAAATGCATTCAAATGATAATAAATAAAAAAAAATCGCGTAGCTTTTGATTTTTTATTACTAATGTTATTTAATCGTTAAATGTTTTGAAAAATTATTTCTAAATAAAACAATTAGAAATGTTGGATACCATTTAAAAACCTTAATAGCAGGAATGTTTTTTGAAGTAAAACTTCTTTATGCACGCTTGACTTCGAGAATAAGCTGGTGAATGCGTGAAGAGAGCGTTACGAAAAGTGCGATCGCGCGAGGCGAACGGAAGTTGAGAGGGAGAAGTTAGAAGATAGTGAAGATAGAAGTTTCAGTCAGTAGCTCGTTTGTGAGTTCGCTAGCGTTACGCGAACAATGATTTCTTGATTATTTCGTAATTTCATTTCGTTCTTCAACAATTTTATAACTTAATATTTTGTTCAATACATTAAATATTCTACATTTGAAGTGAATAAAGTTGTAAATTCATTTTAAAGTTCATATTTTGTGAATTAGTAACTTCGAACATGGACATTTTATTACGATATATTCGTGAAATCGATATTGATCAATCATCAATTGAAGATATATGTGCTGCTCACTGTGTTTTGGACGATGGAACAAACATCATAATGATAGTTGTTTACATTTCGCTCAATAACACAGTTAATAATATTATAACGTTCTTATATAAAAGACTTATGATTTACGGTCGAGTAGGCTCTGAAAAATAGGAGAAAATTATCATACGTTGCCACTAATTATAGCAGGAGATTTCAATGTTAATTTCGGCTCCGAAGATGGCAAATTCTTGGTAAACTTTCTACAAGATAAATTAGAACTACAAATGAATAAAGTGAATAATAACCGAAATGAGCCTACCACAAGACATAGAACAACAATCGATGCAGTTTTCTCACTAACCTTTCTAATTTTCATTCAAAAAAAATATGTATCTTATTTCTCATACCATAAGCCTATTGTCTCGGTTTTACAATCAACCACAGTAATTACTGATGTATCCGATAATGAAAATAATGAATAACAATAAAAAAATCTATTCAAAAATATTAATTTATCGATGAAAATCCATAGCAAATTTAAATATTTATAGAAAATTAGTATATGTATATAAATATACATGTATATATTATACGTATATACATACATAACACACACATACATATAGATGGAGCTAAAGAAGTTTTACTTCAGTCGTGTGGTCTAACGCACACTCGTTTCTTTTTTTTTTTTTTTTTATAGAAAACCAGTTTAATTTGGCATAATTATATCATACTTTTAAGATAATGTTCTAAAGCATGCTTCAGCTTTCTATTTACAAATAATATAGTACGAATGCATCTTACATTTAAAAAATATTTGGAACGGATTTCTTGATATTTTCATATATTATTCTTATTTCTCAAACTCTTGAATAGTTTTGAGAGAACATAGTACTCAAATATTGTTTTCAAGCTTAAAAAATAAAATGATGTAGTCTCAAATTAACTAAACGTTTCAATGCATTTAGAATAGAAAGGTTGGAACTATATACAAAAAAAAAACAGAACTGTATAACGTACATATATATTCAGAAGAACACTAAATTAAATTAATATTTAAGTTAAAAAAAATTTGGTGTTTGAAATTATTTCAAATTCATACAAAATGAACTGACGAAAATTGATATCATGTAAAAAATCCAATGTGGGAAAAGTGTTGAAAATTATGGCATCGTCATATATGTCAAAAACCGAATCGCTGTGTTTCGACTAAAACGTTTTATATTATGTCTAGACTATGTCAGATCAAATGTATTTTCTAGGGTGAAAATACAGTTACATGTGTGAATTTTCTCTTAGAAAATTTTAACAAAACAATTCAACTCCATAAACTTCATGAAGCAATCTGAAGTAAATAGTTAATTAAGTTAAAAGTTAAAATGAACTGTAAAGCCCTATTAATTCTTTAGATTGATATTATAAAAAAAACAAACGCAGAAGATATTAATGGGGATTGTTAAGTCCTAATATTGTAGAATAATCTCTGATTATATAACAATGTTTAGTTTTAAATCAGAAACGAAATATTTTTTTCACTTCTTTTATTGGTCACAAGATAAAATATTGTGTGTGATTTGTGAACAATAGAAATTTAATTTTAGTATAAAACAATTTTCACAAATGGTTTGTATAGCATATTTTGGTTAGAGCAATAAATAAATGTTGAAACGATTGAAAGAAAAAATTAATGGTTCTAAAGAAATCTTTATCCAGAAAATAACATTAGGAAATTCTGGTTACTTTTGGGCCCACTTTCATAATCCATTTTGAATATTTACGTCACAAAACTGACAAATATTTCGAGAAATTTTAAAATGAATTTTTATAAAAAATAAATATTTGAATTTGATATACAGAGCTGTAAAAAAATCCATACTTTGTTCACAGATTACAATTATTCAGCCTTAAAATAACAGTTTTCCTGATAAAATGTTTTACTAAACTAAAGAATGAAATTTTCTTAAAATGTATAAGTACCTGATTTTTGATACCTTTTTAGATTCTACTTGCATTCAGAAATTTTTCTTATAAAAATAAATTAAAGATCATATTTTTAATTTTTTAAATTAATTTAATCCAAATTTTGTTTTACAACACACATTCAATTCTACTGCGAAAAGCTAATTAAATATTTTCCTGATCAAAACGTATATAGAATTTTAATGCGACAACTGAGATATTTATGAAGAAATTATTCATACTACATTAATTTCTGGAAAACAAATTTCTAGAAATGCAGAATGCTTGGTATAGAAAAATATCATTATGGAACATATGAAACAAATATTGTCTGCAACATTTTATTAACTAAAAATATTTTATTCTTCGAATATGCATTAATGGATACACAAGAAGTTTGGAAATTAATACTTTAATCCTATTTGAAAAAGGTATTTCTAAAAATTATGCCAGATGAAATTGTTCGTGAACATAGATAGAAGTTTGTTCCGTTTGCAAAGAAAACGAAAATTAAAAATGTTAATATAAAGCATATTTAGAATGCGTAATAAAACGGTTTAATTTCATTTAAAAAGTAAATATGTAGTTTGAGTAAATTTAAAATATCGTTTGTTATTTGTAAAGTAAAAAATATGCAGTTATAAGGATGATACAAATTAACTAAATTAACAGATAATTACTCTGCACACATCTGATACAAATAAATCAACTTATATAACACAAATAGTTTTTTATGGTTGAAGAAGGGTTCATTAATATTTCTTGATTTCAGGGAAGGAAATTGTTTTTACGAGTTACAGAAATTCTAGATATTTTTCTTCTAAGGCATTCTAATCTTTTCTCTCATGAGATAAAAATATAAAAAAAGTCTTATTTAAGAGAAGGTGTTTTTACATTCCTGAGAGAGAGAAACTTAATAATCAATCTACATTTGTATAAAAATTTATGAACTGGGACTCGTAAAATAAATTTTAGTTTAAATATTTCAGCAACATTTGTGAATACAATAATATAATATTATAATTCATTTTCTACGCTGTCAATATTCTTTGAAATTTATTACTTCAGTAGTTATTGCTTTGTGTTTTTTTTATATTCACTTAGTTCTTGTTTAAACAATTTCAATACACCAATAAACGATGCTGTTAATTTAATGCAAGAAGTAACGAATAAGATCAGGCATTTTCGTAGAAATTACAACAAGGAATTGTTCAAGGGGGAAAAAACACTCTTTAGAAGCTATAAATATTGAGATAAAAATTCAATACTAAAATTATGGTTTTACTTAGGGATAACATCCTTAAACATAATTATTTAAACCAACAAAAAGTGTACTTCGTTATCCAAATAAATGTATAAAAAACTCCCCCCCCCTCCCAATCTTTTTTTACCAATCTTCACTGCTATTTCCCTGGTATAAGTTTTCATAAATTCTATTTCCAATTTATGAAATCCTTTTTAACCAAAAAAGAATTCCGAGTAAAAAAGAACTAAAAAATTTGATACGGGTTTACCACATCAAAGTTTATGTTACATAGGGAAATCTAAAAATAAATTGAACTTATCTATCTATACATAAACAAAGTTTTTCATGATGCTTTGACAAATTTATTCCGTACTATCGCAATAATGCCAACGCTCAAGGTAACTCGCCAAATCGGTAACACCGATTTCGTATGTCGTACGCGCTGAATAGGCATCCAAGTGCTTCGTTTCATATAACGTCGCCAATACGCTTGAGATAGTACGTTATTTCAAGCTTTTGCAGAAAAATAGGCAACAATTTCCTGGACTGAAATCGTTGTGAGAAAATAAATGAGCTGTCTCACACGAAGACTTATTAACAATTAACGGAACTAAATACTCAGCTTTCCAGAAAGCTGCAAGAGCTGCAGCTTCATTCGAAATCTGAGGAGTTTATCAATGAAGTGTTAAACAATGCAACTTAAGTGATGAATTTGACTAAACAGGAGCAACGAGAATTTTGCGAAAAAAGAAATAAATAGAACTATATATATACCGTAAAATCCGGCATATAACGCGCACCGTCGTATAACGCACACCTGTACTTTCAAGCTGTAACTTTTAATTTTTAGGTATATTCGCCGTATAATGCACAACCCCTTTTTAAAAAAGAAAGTCGACATGCTTCTTATGTTTTGAGGTCATTATTCGAAGTATTATTTCAAGCTTTACAAAAAAAATATATTTATAGAACTACAACCCTTTAAGTTCATAAGAAATGTGATTTCTTTTAAATAAACAGTATTTCGACATATATAGAAGTCTAATTTTTTTCTATGTTCCTCTCTTTTTTTCATTTTTAAACCTCTCATTTTTATATCCGGCGTATAACATGGACTCGTAAATTTCGATCTTATTTTTTGTGTTAAAAGTGCGCGTTATATGCCGGACTTTATGGTATATATACCCATACGTATATACTCCCAACATGGTACTAGGATTCCTTCGAACGGTATCTAACACTATTTGTTCAATTCATGAAATATAATGTATTGGATACCGTAGTCCGTTGGAATGCATGGCCCACCCTCGCTATGCCTACAATAAATTTTCACTTTTCTTAAAGAATTGTTTCGCTGTTTGGACAAACAGCATAAAATCCACGAACCTCTGATACATACAATATGAAATTTTTAAAAGCAATATATTATTGGTATTATGAAGTAAAGCCCAAAGTTCAGATATCAGCACAATAAATCACTTAAATTATCCCAAAACTTAAAAACATGAATTTTTCGCTGAAGATTATGACAAAACCAGCAACATTTATGTTGAATTAGGAATTGACATATTGTTATGCTTCTTATAAATAAGAAGCATGTTTCAGGTCAAGATTCTGTTTAATTATACAGTTTGTGATGGTGCTTTATCGTGTTTTCACACTAATCCTCTTGGGGAATCTTTGGGGCCAGAATTGAGTTATTTCACAGCCAATCCTCTCAAGAAGAAACCATGAGATTCAGTGAAGATTCAGTACATATATAGTGAAGGTTTAGTAATCACGAGAAAGAAGGAGAAAGGAAGCTGAGATGCTGAACGCCGTGAGCTAATGGTAAAAAATTAAACTTAGAAGCGTAATTATAGAACGGGCGAATTATAGAACTTCGAGGCGCTTATTTATATAGAATTTAGGGATACGTTATATCACTCCTGATTTCCTTACTAGCGTAAGACTGTCTTTGAATATTTGAATTGGTAATAATAAATTGTTTTCATTATGGCTATAGTTTGGGTGATCAATTCTTACTTCCCACAAACCTAGGTCACGTAGATGAAGAGATGGTACCCCCGGGTGGGGGGATATCACAAGTTAAGCATTTATTACCAAAATTTATTTTTATTAGGTAAAACTTTTCAAATCTATTTGTTATCAAATCTGTTGTTAATTTGATACGCATGATTCTAGTCCAATATTTTTTTTTCACATAGTCCTTTTATTAGGTTGGGGAAAAAGAAATCCATTATTTTTGCATGAAATTCAAGACTTTATTTAAAATGTTCTGGATAGTCCGATTTCGGTCAAATATGCATCGTTTTGTTGTATAATGTGTTGCCATTTTAAAGGTAGCTTCATAGTGACTCTTCCATTGAAGTCTGGGTCCTTATTGGCGAAAAACTGAAGTAATCGATTTTCGCAATCTTCTCTTGATTCCAATTTCTTATCACTCAGGAAGTTTTTCAATGCAAGAAAAAGGTAGTAATCGCTTGGTGCCAGGTCAGGACTATATGGTGGATACATTAAAACTTCCCAACCAAGCTCCCAAAGTTTCTGGCGAGTGATTACAGACGTGTGGGGCGTTTTCCATATGGAACACAACACCTCTTCTGCTGGCCGTTTCTGGTCAATCGCTAGCTTCAAACGGTCCAGTTGTTGACAGTAGATATCTGAATTTATTGTTTGGCCATACGTAAGGAACTCATAATAAATGATTTCGTACCAGTCCCATCAAATACACAGTAGAACCTTCCTGGCCGTTAGTCCTGGTTTGGCCACCGTTTGAGCTGCTTCACCACGCTTTGACTACGATCGTTTTCGCACAATATTGTCGTATGGGACCCATTTCTCATCTCCAGTCAACATTCGTTTAAGATATTGGTCGATTTAATTCTGTTTGACCAAGGCTTTGCAGATGGAAATTCGATCTTTGGTGTTAATTGGTATGGCACCTAAACGTCGAGCTTATTTATGAATCCAACTTTACGCAAATGGTTTAAAACTGTTTTATGGTCAATCTTTAGCTCCTGGGCGATACCACGACTACTAACATGCCGGTGAACTTCAATTATTTTTGTGATTTTATCGACGGGTCTGCCTGTGCGAGGTGCATTTTTAACATCAAACATGCCTGAACGGAATCGACGAAACCAAAATTGTACGTAATTAGCTGTTACAGTATCGGCACCATAAACACCATTTACAATTTCAGCCGCCTGGCTTGCATTTTCGCCTTTATCCTAGAAAAAACTGTAAAATGTTCCGAATTTTCTTTTTGTTGACTTCCATTTTTAACACCCTATAACTCACAACTAAGTAGACCAAACAAAGCAAAAGAATTTTTTTAGTGTGAAATGTCAACTTGACAACGAGAATAAATTTGAAATTGTTTGATTGATACTTCACGAGATATCGACACTACAGCCATCTACCAAAAAAAAAAAAAAAAAAATAATAATGGATTTCTGTTTCCCCAACCTAATATATACAAAATAAAACTACTTCAATAAAATATGTTCAAGGAGATAAAAATTCAACTTTCACGTTTAATAATTACTCTTTGTTTAGCCAAGATGCCCTCAAGGGCAAAACATCAATGTGAGCCTATGACACTATTGAATAAAATTATTAAGAAAGACAGCTTGTCAATACGCCTACGAACCAGACACTTTTATCCAATTTGTGGTAAAGAGGTTTCTGTCAAAATTTTCCCTTTCCCATCAAATCCCCAATAAAAGATGAAAATTTTAAAGATATTCCTTTATCAAGAGCCAAGTGTGAAATTTAAGCTTCAAAGAAGTTAAATTGATGGTAATAGGAAAATTCATTCCATAATGGAAGGATTATTTAGTTCTGTTTTTAAAACAAATATTATTTTCATTTAAGTGTGCAACGCGCCATCTCACGTAGTTTTCTTCATAAAACCAAAGTGGGATTTAATCTTTAATGTTGCTGTGCTTTAAATGTCACTTTCTTATAGAAGAAACGTTGTATGTAAATATTTAGTGCAGTAGGGAGAGATTTGAAATGAGGGCAAATATATATATATATATATATATATATATATATATATATATATATATAATCTGCCTCCACTATTCACCACTTCCCCACCACTTCACTTTATACTCAGAAATATTGTTAATAATATACAACGCAATCAATTTTCAGTTTAAAAAAAGTCAGAAACAATAAATAACTATAAACATTTTACTAAATATTGCTTAAATCAGAAAAAACCAATTAAATTTTATTAATAGTTATTTGAATAAAGCAATTCTAAATAGTAAGGATTAAAATTAATTAGAATAATAATGGTTTATAACTAAAAATTTATCATTTTTCCTAGTTATAGTTACCTCTATATTCTAATAGATAAAATTACTTATTATTATTTAATTCATATATAATTCTAGTGTCACTAATGTTATGGTAGCTTGTAAACTCTCCTTTAAATTTTTTATTTCTATTGTTTTCATACTTTTGTTAAGTGCTACAACTCAGCCATTCATATGCTCAGAATGTGCATTTGGGTCCAGAATATGGCAATAACTTATTTATTGCACTCAGATTTAGCGCGGGATCTGCATTTTTACGTGCAATATTTAGGTAAGTTACCTCTATCTTGTTATGAATTTAGACTTTCCTATCCATTATTTTCAATAGGTTTTTGCTCAGTATTATTAACATAAAGGGGGAAAGTTGGCTGGCTACAAAACATGTTCAACCCCACTTTTATATGAATTATTTTATATATAAGCTGTCCTAAGTCAGCAATGTTTATAATTTTTAAATTTCAATTGTTTATGTGTCCTTCATTGTGTGGTTTTCTTACTGTCTCTGTTTTTTTCGATTTTGATCGATGGATGTTCCTCTGTCGTTTGTAGAGAATTAGTCTATTATATATATATATATATAATAGTCTAATTCTAGTCTAATAAAGGTAACTTATCAGCATATTAAAGGATTGCCACAAGGTAGCCCTGCAACCAACTGTCTTGCCAAAAAATTTATACTTACATTATTTTGAAAGTAGTTACATTAATAATTCTAA
>BMAV01010872.1:122081-136833 GCA_019973955.1 Trichonephila inaurata madagascariensis | reverse complement strand
TAAAATTAACTGAGAGCAAGCAATAGAGTAATGCGTTGGGAAATGTGGTCCGATAGAAGAGAATCATTATATATATATATATATATATATATATATATATATATATAATGATTCTCTTCTATCGGACCACATTTCCCAACGCATTACTCTATTGCTTGCTCTCAGTTAATTTTAAAATACAGCGAAAGCGCTTAAGACGAAATATAGAATTACACGTGTTTTAGTAAAAGCAGATGCATAAAATGTCATAAGATTACATAAGACGTCAAACTTTAGAATGCGTTGTACTCGAAATGTGTTTTTTTTCGAAAAGCTCAAACGGGGACAGCGATTGCTCAAAATGTTATTAAAATAACTTGCTGAAATTTGTTGTGTATGTTCTGTATAGCAGAAAAATTGTTTTAACCTTCAAATTTATTAATCACTGTTTTATTACAAAATTTACGGCTCTTTATGTGAATATAATCACTGTTTTTTTAAGCAATTTCATATAATAACTAAGATAAAATGCTGCAGTTTTAGTAAAAATTAAAATATCTCTTTTCCTGAAGGTCATTTCAAAAAGGAGAGCAAAGAAATACATCAGAATTGAAAAATTGCGAATTTGTTCATTTAATATTTGTAGAGAGTGGGCCCCGTTTATGTAATTTTTTGTCAATTTTCACCCATTTTTTCTCATTTTAGTAGTAATAATTCATTTTTCTCTTCTTAGTTTTAGCCTTATTTTCTTAACATGTACTAAATAAATCTAAAAACCACAAAAAAAACTCCATGTCTCTATTTTTTTTTAAAAAGAAGTTGTCGCAAGTAGTCGGATACCTTAATGTATCATTGAAAGAATTCGTTGGATTAAATGATAATGCCTGTACAACCCCAACTGTGGAAGACAAAGACATTTTGTGGTTTATTCAAAGCTTAGAAAATACTGTTGATGCAGATTCCGATGACGAAAATGAAATAAGTAATGTAGATCCTTTTCCCACGTCATCCGAAATGAGGAACATCATAAAAAGTACGCGCAGTTATTTAGATGCTCATTCCAATGATAAAATGAATAACAAATAGACATATTCGAATAATTTGTTGACAATTTGATGCTAAAACAAGGCAACGTAAAGAAGAATATCAGATTATTTTTGAAAACTCAATAAATGTTTGCTTTTTTATATATAAAAAAAAATAGAAAATTTTGTAATAAATTTCATTAAGTGAATGCTTTTGTTTCATTGATTTTCAATAAACGTATGCATATATACATAGTCGTGTGAATACAATGTACTCTAATAAACATAATTTTGTTGGAATATATATAATTTTTCCAATATCCTTTAACAAGAAAAATATTTCATTTTCCTCACTTTCGCGTTAAATGATTTTCACTGTAGTATCTTCCAAGTGATCTCAGAGACCCAAAGAATATTTATGAGTTGGACGGCGCCCTTTCTGTCTGTAAAAAATTATTTTGGTGATCTTCCCTTTATAAATTTTAGCTACATGATCAATAAATATATGTAATATAAATTTCTGTCTCTAATTATCTAAATAGCTTCTCTCTCTCTCTTTATTTATATATATATATATATTGATTTTCCTGCTTTAAGAATTTTGGAGAATTTGTTTCAGAATAGTATAGTCAGTGTTTTTATCATATTTTCTGCGAGTTTTTTTATACTTCAAATTTTTGTTTATTTTTTTATATACTTTGAATTTTAGTTTATTTTATTTGGTTTTTCCTACCGAGTTGCAAAGGGGGAAGGTTGTCACCTTCAAACTAGTTTAACCCAACTTATTCGGTCCTAAGTCCGAAATTGCTTTCTGACTCGCTAGGTTCTTTTTTATAGTTCCTTTTTTGTATTTTTCTATAAATTCGATCTTCATGTTTTGTTTTTATATTTTTATTACGTTATTTCTTGTTATCTTCATTATCTATTATTTCTGGTTTTTGATATATTATACAAATTTCTTTCATATATATATATATATATACAGTCGGACCTCTATATAACGAAGTCGCTAAATCCTGGAAAAAAGCTCGTTATATGGAAAATTCGTTACAAATAGGTTCATCATCTAATATTCTTTATAAACCACATAATACCAATTTTAAATTCATAAACACTATATATTAAACAAAGTAATTATTCACACCTTTTTTAAAACTATTATATGTTTATTTTATATATCTTACCCATCAAAAAGAAAGAAAAAAAAATTGCAAGGAAAACAAGAAAAAAGAATGTCGAAGAATGCACTGCATTTTCAAAATTAAGAAAATAATTTTATAAAAAAATTAATGAATTATAATTTAAAGCAAACAAGTAATACTAAACATACATTTTTTTATAATTAGAACACGGGACAACTCCACTGAGGGTGAAAGAGGATATCGAAGATGCTTCTAGTGAACTAGGCAATGGGGGTTAAGGGTTGCACATCTTGAATGAAACATCGAGAACTCTATTGCTCCCTGCGAGATAGGATCTAATAAAACCAGTTCAAGATTTATGACCAACATAAAATGTATTAAAGGGAGAATAGCTTGAAATTTTTTCAGAAATATTTTAAAAAAAGGGAGAACAAAAATTGAATTACAAAAGAAAAAGTTCGTTATAAAGAAGTTGAGTTGAGTTGAATTTGGTGTTTTATGGCGCAAGATCCAGTTTTGGCTATACTGCGCCAAACATTCATAGGTATGTGGTCTGGACGGGAAAAGAAGAAATTGGATGACAAGATGGAGGGTCGAAAATAGAGAAGGATCACTGGGGTACCCCGCGGGCGTGACACCCGTGTTTACCAAAGATAGTAAACCCCTTGGGAAAAGGAAAAGATCACTAGGTTACCTCGGGATTGTGACACCCGTACCCACCTAAAGAAGGTGAGCCCCCTGAGGGGTCGTTATATAGAAAATGCACTTCACTATAGAGGGGCTATTTTACGAAGAAAAATGTGAAATGTTCAAGGTTCGAGAAAAAAGTTCGCTATGTAGAAAAATTTGGAATATAGAGGTTCGTTATACAGAGGTTCGACTGTATATATATACATATATCTACTTATACTCCATTTATATACTTCAAAGTCTTCGTAGTCTGGAGCTATACTCGAAATTATTAATGTAGAACCTCGGGTTTTTCGTCAAAAATGAATTAAAAATAAAAGCATAAGAAATTTTTAACTAATGAAAGAAACAAACAGAAAAATGTACTTGATTTTTGACAGATTTTTTGAAAAAAAATTGTTAGAGGAAATTTCATTTAATAAAAAAATCATGAAAAAGGAATTTAAAATCTGTAAAAAAATCAGTTTATTATAAAAGATCGATTGGATTTTACATAAAGTATGCATAAAATTGAAAAATGTGTACATTTTCAAAAAATGTTTTTAGTTAAAAATCAATTAATGAATTCAATGCTTTGAAAATAGTTTATTATCTTCCAAATATTTTTTGAAAGTTATCATAAAGTTTTAATTCATTGCACCGGGTAATTTTCTTACGAATTGATGTAAACTTTTAACTTATGATTATATTTCAAAAGAATATTCATATAAAAATAAAATAAGTAATCTACAGTAAAAAATACAGAAACCGAATGTTGCAACTTTCAATAAATATTTGCACTTTTTATTGGAACGGAGATTCTTATTTTGAGTTTTGAAAGGGAGAGAGAAAATATTTTAATTACATTAATAACGTGCAGACGATTTAGATAACCAATTTCTAATTTATAAATGGAAATTTGCATAACTTTCTTATAACTGCTACTGTGGTACTCGCCGCCCATGTATCATTAGAAGCAATGTATGTATACATATGGCAATATTTATTAAATAAATAAATTCTCGTTATATACCTCTAAATATTGGACAGAATTTTCAATCCTTCAAAATACTAAAGGCATAGAACTAAGAACTTTTAAGTCTATTTTTGTTTAATTTGAATTATGAAATAATACTTTACCTATGAACAGAACATGATAGACTTTCGCTGTTAGAAGATTTCTGATACATTTACTCACCTAGATGAAAAATTTCTCAAAGAATAGCTCCTACCACGAAGCATTTCTTGATTTTAAGAAATTATATATTTAAGTCCAATTAATCGCATTTAAATCTAAGCCGGCTATTGTTGCTGATTTAATCTAATTGGTATTAACTCTGAGCCAACATCAAGATCCAAACAAGCATTTCAGTTGGGTACTTCATTTACTAAACACCCACACCACACCACACCACACTTGGACTTTAAATCTGATTTGATAATTTTATTATTCCACACAGCTGTCTTTAACGAAATCGAGACTAGAATTCACGAAACTATTACTTAACGAACTTAATAACTGAATTGTATTTCCGAAGCCTCATATTTGATCTTGAGACGTTTTCTTACTAAACATTGGAATTTCAAGAAATGTCCTAATTAAAACTTGAGGTCCATATATTTTTTGCAAGAATAATGTTTACTGTTTTCAAGTCCCAAATTTTTTTCTTGCTAAGAATTGGACGATATTTTTGATTATCCAGCATTAAAACAAAAGCCACCATTATTTGAACTTTTTTTTTTACCAACATAATCCCCCAACGGGGGGACGGCCCCCCCCCCCCCCATTCCTTAACTTGGCATTTTATTACCTTACAAATATTTATTACCTATCAAGAAAATTGTGTGTACCGAAGAAACTCATTCATTACAAGATTCGTTTACAGAGCGATTTCTTTTCTTGTTTCAGAAAACTGGTGGAAAAAGCCATCAAATAACAGTTGAGCTTAAATGAAATAAATTTAATAAGTCAGTTTCAAATGTTTTATCTTCGGTTATTTGTTCAGTAATTGTCCGAATATCTTGAAGAGAGGATTAGAAATTTTATATCTCTTTTTTTTTTCTATTTGAAATTTTATACATTGTTAAAATAAATAATTTCCGGAGCTTTATATGACTATCATATAATTACTGTTTAAAACAGATGACCTTGTAAAAGAGTTTAATCCTTCATATATGTACAATAATGCAATTTATTTATTTAGATCTTTTTCATATCTTTATGCAAGTCATTTTGTTGCATAAGTGTAAACTTGATAATTTTTTTTTATCTCAGCCTAGTCATTTTCCCAGATAAAGATTTATTGTGTGTGTATGTATTAAATTAGGGCCCGGTGTTCGAGTGGTAGCGTATGGCGCTTCCTCGCCACAGGTACGGGTTCTATTCCCGGCCTGGGCAAGGTCGATTTAACCTTTCTGCCCTGCTGCAGTGGGTCGATAAATGAGTGCCAAGCTTATTTGGAGACTTAAGCACTGGCGGTCTCGCTTTAGACTGACCACCTGATAGGGACATCTGCTCATGCACCTCAGCGCCCAATGGTCACGTAAGCTGGGATGGGCACAGTAGGCCATGGCCCTCATGGGCTGCTCGCCACTGAGTTTGAGTTAATGTATTAAATTAACGTTAACTTATAACATTATATTAACGGTATTTCGAAACGAAAATTATGTACACCATTTGGAAAAAAAACTTGTAAGTAAATTTTGGATAAATATCAGACAGATTTGATGTTTCATTGACGTTGTGAATATATACAAGGTCGTTTTTTAAGGCGTGAGCTTACTAGGCTTCGGTCCAGAGCCTCAGCCTTGAGAGAGGAAGAGGCTCCTCTCGTTCTGAACTCGGACTCATTAAGGTCCCGATTCGAATAATTCTAGTCGTCAAATGTTTTTTCCTGTTGTTTCTCTGCAAAACTAGTAATTTCGAACTATATGTCAACTGACAACAATGACGACTGCATTATTATGTCATGTCCGTTTGTAGGTCTACTTGTATATTCTATCATAACTCATTTAGTCGAAAGGTCGTTTTGTTTCAGGGACGTCTTAAGGCATGGGCCAAATGGGCCCAGAGCGTCAGCCGCAATGGGAGCCTCGTCACGTTCTCGACTCAGCTTTAAGATCATAGTTCGAATAATTTCAAAGATCAAATGTTATTTCCTGTTTTTTCTCCGAAAAACTGGGAATTTCAAACGACAGGTCAACTATCTATATGTAATGACCGTCGTCCACGTACAGCCTAGGCCCTACCACTATACACCCTCATTGCTCATTTAGTTAAAAGGCGGCAGTCGGTCGAGCTGGTATGTGCAATTGTAAATCATGCACATTTATTTGTTTCGGGTTATTGTTTATACCAGTATTTGGCAACGTATGCTATGCACTGTTTACTTTTAAGGGTCATAGATAGGGCCTACATATGTATAGGGGCCCAGAACCTCAAGAAGTCTTAAGACGCTCCTTTGTCGGTTTGTGGCTAGGTTAGTGAAATCGATAGTTACACTCATCTATTTGTGATAAGTTACCGTTAGTACAACGTATGTTATTTTTTATGGTGGGACCTTATTTTGTCCAGTGCCTCAAGATGTCGTTAGACATTACTAGAAAAATACTTTTGTGTAGGAGCCCAGGGCCTTAAAATGTCTTAAGACGTCCCTGTGTCGGTTTGTGCCTAGGTTTGTGAGATCGAGAGTTACACACATTTATTTGTTACAAGTTAGCTTTAGTACAACGCATGTTATTTTTTGTGTTGGGGTCTACTTTTGCCTAGTGCCTCAAGAAATCTTAAGACGTTACTGAAAAAAAATATATACTCTCATTTATATATGTATTCTATATCATTCTGGATATTTTCCAAACCCCTTTTTGTAAATTTATTTTACCGATAGCAATTTAAGTTTAAATTTTCTTAGATACATTTTATATTTAAATATAAGTCTACTTATAAAAGAATTACAAAGGGAAAAGTACTAAGTAGCATTATATGACGCTAATTTTATCCATTTATGTATTCAGAAGTGATTGATGATATTTAATAACAGGAAAGGCATAAAAAACATTAACGCAAAAAATTTACTGCTATATTACGGGAACTTTTAAGTACTTTTGTGCCAGCTATCAATATACAACATGGGTTTCAGAGCCTTTGATGCCAGGAAGTAAAAAAGAAATAGCAATTCATCATTTTGATTAATTTGGCCAGTTTCTGTTGAACCTTTCAAAAGAGCTTTCACGTCATTCTTGACAGTTTGCGGCCAACCATTCAAGTCAAATTTAGGTAAAGATCATTATTGTTTTGGAACAGAAATAGGAAGCCTTTACAGAGGCCGATGTAACAACAAACGAAATAAATAAATAATATTAAGAACTTTGTATCAATGATTTTTAATGAGGAAAGAGAGAAAAAGAATTAGTTGTCGCACTTGAGGATGAATGTATTACTTCTGAAAATTTGAAAAAATGTACCCTCTTAATTGAGATCTTAACATTTTTTGCCTAAAATAATAGAGCATAATGTAATGGATTTTTTGGTTCCTTTTTATAAAGATTACATGTTAGATTTCTACATTAATTTACTTTCTCAAAGTTTATTTTAAAAATGAGGAAAAAAGAAATGAGATACATTTCCAGTTTTATGCATAAGTTTTCATTTTTCTATTCTTATTTGTTTTAGAATTGGAATAAAAACAACACTAACATAGTTACGTTAAGTTAATTTTCACTAAAATTATTCAATGACTTCAGACATAAAATAAAAGAAATTATTTCACAGCCAAAGAATACATGAATATATTTTCTAAGTTTATGCACCTATTTCCGTAAGAAATATTTTTAATCTGAGAAAAAAAAGTCTTAAAAGAATCTATTGAAACAAATATTTTTGTGGTTATTAACATATTTTGAGGTCTTAATAAGGTTATTGAAATTAAATTGTATATATTCACGATCGTGTTTTAAATAAAGTATCAGTACGAACAGGTCATGCTTAAATAATTATGCCATATTTTGTTCGTTTTTTATTTAATTTCAAACTGGAATTTGCAATTCGAATTTTATACCTTTAATAAGTAGTACTTGACTGCAATTATCTCATTAAAAAGCACATACTTTTAAATAGACTCTGTATCGAATGTTAAGCTTGGTTTTTGATATGTATTTTAAAATATCTGACAGAAATCTTTATGCATTATTAGAATTAGATTTTGATCTTGACTTTGGAATATTAAAATCTTACTGTTATTTTTTAAATGCAAGCATTGTGGTCAAAATACTTATTTTCTCTAAATACTTGATCTCCTTTTTCATATTTTTCATATTTATAAAACAATTGCTAAAAACCAAATCTTTCAATTGAATTTATCTAATCGGAAATTTATTTTGCATTTTCCTTTTATAAGGTAAAATTAACGTCACTTACGCATTAGTTCGGAAAATATTCAATTGTTTAAATGTTTTGCACATGAAAAGCTAAAAAAAAAACTTGTATATATACTGGTGCTTATAATTAAAAGAATTTGTATACTTTGTCGAATTTCGAGAAAGGATTTGAACGAAATGTAAAAATACTGCTTCGAAACAAAGATGCTTACCTCTTATGCCGAATACGTAAACGTATACGTGTGTGTGTGGGGACGAATTATCGGTAGCCTAGAAGCAGGCCAGTCTCAAATCCAGTCGTATCCAAATTCTTGAAACAATTTCAAGATATCGTATCCATCGAGAGAAAACTTGAGCAAGACATTTTTTAGAGCCACGACGCCAAAAGAAGATTGCGATTTGTTCATTATAGCGAAGCATAACAGGGATGCTACAACTTCTCAGCTCTCTCAGGAGTTGTATGTGGCCATAGAAACCCGAGTTTCAAGGATGACTGCTTCCAGAAGACTTTGCGAGAGAGGGCTGTTTGTAAGAAGACGTGTTGTGTTTGCGTCCCTCTTAGTTTTGCTAACAGGAGTAACCGTTCAAGATGTGCAACGATCATAGAGACTAGAACATGGATGACCGTTCTCTGATGAATCCCGGTTCACCCTAATCAGTGATTCTCTTTGTGCTTTCATATAGAGACAACCAAGTTCAGTCCTCCAATGACCGAGAAATTGACCATTTTTACAGTGAATGGTAGATGGTCTGAACAGGCATTACGTTGGATGGCCACACACACCTTTATGTTCTCTGAAATAGGCACTGTGACTGCAGTGATGTACAAAGATGAGGCCTTATAGCCCTATGTTCTCCTTTAAACGGGTGCAGTTGGCCCTAATTTTATTTTAATTAATGACAACATGAGGCCACATAAAGCTTATCTGGCTGATGGATTTCTGGAAAGTGTGGATATTCGCCGGATCAATTAGCCAGTTAGATCTCCAGTCCTCTTCCCTATAGAGCATTCCTGGGACACTCTGGTAAGGGCAGTTGTATCTCGCAATCTCCCTCCCATCAAGGAAACATCAAAGGTCTGAAAACAGAATTGCTGAACGAGTGGGATTAATTGTCGCATGAACGAACTCATAAAATTTCTTAGTACTAGAGTAAAAATGTATAATGAATAAGATTAATGGCTTTCAGATAAATATCTTTCAGCAACAGAGGATCTCGGCACCAACCGCTAGTTGACTTATTGTGCAATATATACACCCGGCTTTTATCCTATTATAGTCAATAAAAGAGTGATCTATTGTAAATGATAATATGAAATTAATGTTATGTTGTCCATTAGGACAAAGATAATATTGTTAGATTCCTCTCTGTAAGCTGCTAACACGGTGTTTACAGAAGTGTGTGTGTGAGTTTAGTTTTTTTAACTGCATATTTTGTATGTTAGATTAACCCCTGCTCGTTATTTATCTCGCTGCTCCATAATTATTGGCCGAAAATGAAATACAAAAGAAAACAAGAGCCACAAAGAAAGAAATGGATTTTATTCACCAAAGTACCACCATCGGTAGAAATAACTGTTTCCCAACAAGTTATGAGAGAAAAACTGCTACGGTGGTAGAAGTTGGTGCCACATTAAGACAAAGAAATCACGGAACCCTGAATCAAAGCATCCTGGTTTGGGAATTGTTTGTCCCTCACAAACCTGTCAACCCTTCGAAAAACTATAATAATCAGTCAGAACCAGTCAAGAGAATAAGGTGGGCTCCCCAGAAGCTCATACCTCAACTCCTGGATCTTTTTCCAGCTACCGAGTGAAACATGGGGTTGAGCTCCATCATGTAAGAGTATGAAACACGACCTATGCACCAATTCAGATTTTGTGATGCAAAGTTTCCTCTGTGTCATTCATCCAGTTGACGACGGTAACGCTCCATATTAATAGTCTGGCCTCTCGGGCGGAATTCATAATGGACCATGGTCTTGGCAGTTCACCGAACGGAGACGAGACTTTTTTTTCTTTTTTTTTTGAATGAAGGTTTGGTTTGGGGATCTTTTACACAGGTATGCAGCCACTGTGCTTTGTACGAGCGATTATTGTACAACACTCATTTTTCATCCACAGTCAAGATACGATGCAGGAATATATCTCAAGCCTCACGCCCCTGTGGAGATTCACAGGTCTCCAGACTTTGTTTCATCTTTAAAGCATATGGTACTCATGTTTCTAGCTTTTCACCATATCCATATGCTCCAAATGTCGGAAAATTGTCTGTGATGCCACACAGAGTTCAGCTCTTAACTGTAAATAAATTGGATTTATTTAGGTTAGTCTGAGTCATCCAACTTTACCTTCCACAGATTTAGGTCGATTAGATGAAGAGGAGGCCATTACAGAGTAATCTCTATAATTAGGGAGTTTAAGTTCATCATTGCAAATGCAACACAGTTGAAAACACGCTTAAGTCCATCCACAAAAAATATCTGGAGCACGAATGCACATTCCATCATAATAGAAATAAATCCGATTCAAAAAATAAATGCTTCAAAATTCAAAACATGCCAAACCATAGAGTTTGGTTCCCGGAGAAAGC
Source organism: Trichonephila inaurata madagascariensis (assembly GCA_019973955.1). Classification (NCBI taxonomy): domain Eukaryota; kingdom Metazoa; phylum Arthropoda; class Arachnida; order Araneae; family Nephilidae; genus Trichonephila; species Trichonephila inaurata. The sequence continues at coordinate 126,051 of BMAV01010872.1, read as the reverse complement.
AGTCTGTAGAATATTTTAAAGGAAGAAAGGTTGATCGGGCAATAGTATATGAAAGACTATTTTAATGGAGGTCATCAGACAGAAACATGAATTATATTTGCCAAAAAAAATTATATATATATAGCCATATAGATGCAGGGGATATCCAAAAGTTGAATAAAATGCACATAACAAGCATAATAAAATATTAAAACGTATAAAATAATATTCTGCCAATAAAAACCAAAATCCAGTGATATACAAAAATATTAAAATCTCTGCTTTTTTGAAATATAATAACCCGTATAGCATACACATATATACAAAACATTTACATTTTATAAGCCTTGTTAAAACCGCTTAAAATAAATATTGTAAAGGATTTGAAAAAAAAAATGGTTCCAAATAAATACAAAAACGGCTTATTTCAAGTAAAATGAAATGGATAGCCATGTCTTTGAATAAAAAGCATCCATTTTATAGAGAATGTAACAAAATATTTAGAAAAACAATGCAATACATTGTCAAGTAAAAAAAAATCCTGCAAAAAACTAAAATTGACATTTTTCGATATTTTTGAAAAAAAAAATTTTAATTTGAAAATATTTTTGACACAAAAACATTAAGTTTAGAAGTCATTTCTTAACTTATTTTGAAGATGTGTTAGTTTCAATTTTGTTTTTACAACTAAATGAGCAAACATAAATATGTAAGCCTATGGGGAATTTGGACTTTTATTCTCAAAATATTATCGTTAACCAAGTATCCTGTAATTCAATGACTTGATACAAACGTTACTTTTAATATGTATTGTAAATAATGTCACAATTCTTCAAATATCTTACAGTTGTCAGTATTAAGAAGTTATACTGCGTTTTCTACAGCTGATAAATAAAATAACTACACCTTTTAGCCACCATTTACACTTCGAGTAACATTTTAACTTAAAACTATTCTTAAAAGCTCCCGCACTTGTCAATAGGCTTCTCTTAAAGTATCAATCATGACTTAGTGAGCATCAATATGCATGAGGCAACACGAGAACATTTTCTTTGATCGATTGTGAGGAATGAGATTAAAATACCCTGGAAAGTGGTTTCCTCGAGAGAAAATCAAACAACTTTAAGAGGATTATTTCTTTCACCTGTGATGTTAGATTTTGTGAGGGGAATTACTCTAAAACCGTAATTTAAAGAGGAAGGAGGTTCAAAAATAAGGTATTAAAAGCGAAACTAAGGATTAATGAATATTCTCTACAAATGATATTAATTTTCATATTGAAGAAGTATAAGAAAGTGCTTCTCAAAGTTCCAATATTCGCGACCCAATATTCAATCATATTTTTCATCGCCCCCTACCCCTCCTCACACAATAACAATGTATTGAATTAAATAATAATATACTTTAAGGCTAAAAATGTGATACGACTTTAACCTCTTAAGTTCCACCGTCGTATATAAACGTCTTGCTCAGCAAAAGCATTTATTTCCCCTGACGTATGTATACGTCTTTCCGAAGTACGATCTTTTCTGTGTGAACATCCATAAAATCCATAAAATTATTCCGAAAGTTTTGGAATGCAATAAAAGGATCTTGATAATGTTCACCAAGGATTTACTTATTTCAGATTATTTGCTTCTTTATCCCTCCCCCCAATATGCACGAGAAAACGTGTGGAAAATGGTTGGTATCGGGACGCTAATAGTGTAACTTTTATTTGTGGCAGTTAAAGGATTTATTATAAACCGTATACAAATTTTCAAGATAAGTGTTTTATATATACTTTTTGTATATAATTTTATAAAGGACAACCCCATGGGGTCACTGGTAATTATTAAACGTTCTTAACATTGTTAAATATTAATAAAATACATCGTATAGCACAGATACATTTATAAGTGTAATATATCAGTGTAAATGTGTATTTTATTTTTTACTATGTCAGAATGTATTTTGTTTGTTTACTTTCAGTAAATTAATTTTTTTCAAATAATCTTCTGTATTCGACTTTTCAATGTGCTTGCGCCCCCCTCGTACAGTTGTACAGACCCTCAAGGGGGGCGTGCCCCACAGTTTGAAGAAACACTGGTATAAGGTATACGAGTCAGTAAACTATTTTAGTTCCAGAGTTCGTAGGAAATCAGATTCACGCGACTCAAAATAAGAATTGAAATTTTTTAAAAAGAATAAACTAAATTATTTCATATGTTCTTTGCATGAGAGGTTATACTACCCAGCCTTGTATGGTAGATATGACCCTCGGCTTGTAACCGAGTGGGCTTGGCTTCGTATCCCGAATAAGACATGATTATATTTTCTTCGGGAAAAGAAGTCGAACTTTCGCCTGCAATGGATTCCCGTCTCGAATGGAACGCAGCGCACCCCTTCTGTTATATGCAAGAATCATCATTTGTAATAAATGTCTATATTCTTCTGTTTGTATTGTATATGTGTTCTTCCACTTGATATTTTATATGTATCCTAGGATAAAAACACACAACACGAGAGGTAAAATAAATTTAATCTCAACTTAAGGCAATCAAAATATTTGAATAGATTAACAGTGAAATACAAGACATACGAGTTGAAATGAAATGAATGATCCGGGAAGCAGTATATAAATTTTGTTTAAGTCGCTGAACGCGAAATTATGTTTGAGTGCAGTAAAAATGGTAGTTTTTGTTAGGAAATGAAGTCTTTTCTATTAAAGTTCAATCAAAACATAATCTTTTCTCTTGATTGCAGCCCAAAGTTTAGTTATATACTACACTAAAAATACAGTTTACATAAGCACTTCAAATATTTGCATAGAAAATACTTCAGGAAATTAACTTTGCTTCGCTGGATGAAGTAGAATCAATAAAACGCAATAAAAAATATAGCTGTAAAATTAAAAATAAAGGAGAGTTTTGAAAGTAAAAAATAGATATCCTTTTTGGACGCTATTTTATTAAGATCAATTAGAAATATTTTATCAAGAACAAGTCGAGATGTAGAAAGATACAAAGAAAGTTTGGTGTATAGATTTTACAAGAAAAAGTTTCTCCTTTTAAACGTATCGAACTATTTACACATAACATCGTAGATTAATAAGATATATACAAATAAAACTGTTCTTAATTTTACTTTGATCATAATATGGATTTTACACAATATGTATTTTTAAGAATTGAATTTTCTTTGGGTTATGCATATAATGATCATTATTCAGATATATATATATATATTGTATATATATGTGTGTGTGTGTGTTTGAGTACGGGCACCCTTGATTCAAAATAACTAAAACTTTCTATATTTCTAATTTTTTTTCCATTGGGAATAATCTAGTTCTAAAAAATTCAAACAAGTACTGTCTAATCTTCAGCAAATTCTAATTTGATTATCATGTAAAATCTAAAATATGCATTTACAAAACTTTTTTTACTGTACTAGCCACGTTTTACGAAACAAATTGTTCAACTAAAATACATTTCCGATAAGAGAGATTCAAATTTTAAAATGCTTATATTTCCCTTGGATATCTAATTTTCAAATTAAACTTCTGACGCGATTTTTAAACTGTGAAAGGTGTGATAAAGCAAAAATCTATTTACATGAGGAAGACTTTCAGTTTGATTTTGATTATTACCAAGCAATTAACTGAATTCCTATTTTGGTGTTACAAATTGTTTGTAATCTAGTATATATTTTAGAAACTGCTTTTCAAGATTGATATAATTTCAAGATAAAAATATTAAAAGAGTTCAAAACAATTAATAGGTTTTTTCAAGATTAACAAATCTTATTGAGTTGTTTTTCCTAATGTACACAATTTGGCCAACAAAAAGTCGCAAAATAAATAATCAAATGCATAATGTAGAAAATGTCTCAACATATGTAACCTTGCCTGAACACAAGAGGGAGCTGCCCTCCATCATGACGAAATCATTTTTAATTATTATAGCCATCGCACTTCTTTGTTTGTCCTTGTGCTAGCAACATGTAATTC
>BMAV01010872.1:79555-117378 GCA_019973955.1 Trichonephila inaurata madagascariensis | reverse complement strand
TTAATATTATTATAAGTAATAATTATATTATATTAATATTATTATAAATAATTATATTATATTAATATTATTTTAAGTAATAGTTATATTATTTCAATATTATTATAAATAATTATATCAGTATTCAACAAAAACTTCATATATTTGGTGTAAATTTCATTTTTGTAATTAATTAAATAACTGGACAACACATTCTAACGATTGGTTCGATATGTGTTTCTAATATCACATGTTTAAGAGTAACAGGTGATTTTTGAGAACTTATTTACTCGAGATTTAAAATGTGTAATATCCAATAAAGTAGAAAGAAAATTAGCATTTATGTACGCAATGGTAACATCTTACAATTCTTAATATAAGATATTTATCATATAATCTCAAACAACACAAGTCACAGTAATGTTACTTTAATTTGATTTACACGTATAACTAAAACATTTGCTATTATACCGCAAAATGTATTTTTTTTCGTAGAAAATAAAAAAATTAGTATTTAGTTTTACTATTTTTCCAATAATCACAAGTCAAAGTTATTTGACGGCACGTTTATACATCACTAAACATTTTTTTAGAAGAAAATGACAAGTTGATCCATAAAGGTTAGCCACCCCTGCTCTAGCACTTATGTTTTGACATTTTCGAGCTTCACGAGACGAATCCATTGAGGATAAGAGGAGAAATCAAAGATGTTTCTAATGAACTGGTATAATTGGGGTAAAAGGTTGCTTTTCTTGAATGAAAAGTCCAGAATTCTATTTCTCACGGCGAGTTAGGGGTCTATTGATTGATTGAATATTAACGTCGCACTGTTCGAGTTAGGGGCCTAATAAAATAAGTTAAAGATTTTTGACTCCCATTAAAAGTGTTGAAAGAGAGAATAACTTGAAATGTCCAGAAATACTTCAAAAATAGGGAGAGAAAAAAATTGAATCACAAGAAAAAAATCGTTGTATAGGAAATGTACTTCGCTATTGGGAGGTTATTTTACGAAGAAAATCGTGAAATGTTCGTAGTTCTAGGAAAAAAAGTTCGCTACATATAGAAATTCGTAATATAAAGGTTCGGCTGTATATTTATTATTTTATTTTCAATTAATATCTGCTCATGGCATTAATTATGAAATCGGCAAGTTATTTAATGTAACCAGTTTGAAATAAAAGTTAAGGCTAATAGTTTTGACAATAATCTTAACTATTTTACACATAATTTGAAAAATTTGTTGATAGTTTAATTTATGCATGACTAAGTAAGCCTCCTGTTTCATTACATTTATTATTCTGATTTTCAGAAGTTGGACAAATATCACGGCATAAAAATTTACATGAATCATAACTATAAATATCCAAACAAATAACAGCTATTAACCATAGTTTTTCATTCGCTGGTTAGAACATCTCATTTCATCCGAAACCCGATCAACATCACCGCCGTACCCTCAAAAAAAAGTTTATAGCACTTAGGACATTTCAGGCTTAACTCGTTTACTGCAAATTAAAGGCTAAGACTAGTTAGCTTCGACAAGTTCTGTTTCTTTCCTCCGTTTGCTTCTTTTCTAGTCTAATTAATTGCTTCGTATTTGTTCAGCATTTGTTCTGTGGGAGCACTCATTTCACACTGTTCTTTCCTGCTTTTATTGCGTTTTTCTAAAATTAAGATCCTGCTCGGATTTCCCAGACTACCTTTACGCTCATGGGCTGGAAGTAATTAGGTGGTTAATTAAAGGAATTGGTTCCCAGAAGTTTGAGAACTTTTTATTTTTATTTTTTTGGTTTGTAAGAATGCGCTTGATTATGATTACTCACCTCACAGATTTACACAAGTAAAAATCAGTATTTCTCTGATATGCTTTTGGATGTCGGTTAATTTTAAAATGATCAGAAAAAGAATCAGGTATTTCATCATTCTGAAGAAAAAAAAATCAGGTATTGTTCTCGGTTAAAGTTTTACACAGAATTGACTATATATAATTATTTGAATAAATCATTTACTTGTATGTTAAATAAAATTATTTGTATTTTTACCTTAATACAATAAGTTGAGAGAAATATTAATTACAACCAGAATTAGGGCTTCCTAGAAAACATTTGATAATGATATGAAAAATTAGTTAACCAAACCCATGTTAGGCTTAAATATCCCCCATTTTATGACTACATCAACCAAAATTCAGAAAAAAGAAATGAATTAAACGGTTATCAAAGAAATGGTGTTTCTCGATCACTTTGAAATAACTTTAATATTGACATTGAAATAGCCTTATTATTGAAATATTCTTGACAACGATATTTGAATACTTTCGATATTTATATTGATATATTCTTCATATCAACACATTCTGAATATTGATGTATTGTTGATATTTATACTGATATATTCTAAATTATGGGTGTGCAACTAAAGTGCTAAAACAAAACCTCTTGATCTGTTTCACCACACCTCTACTTGTATGAAAACAATTTTCCGGATAATTCCCTGACACTTCGTTGAAACACGCACGACCATACCACACTTACCAGCTTTCACAGGGGCCATCTTGGATCTTAGACACACACTGATAGTGCAAAGAGCTATGCAGACTGCACCAAATATACCACTGATCCTGCTTTCCCAGACCGTATTCTAAAGTACCTGGGACTGTCTAGACAAATCGTACATCCATTGCTGGTTTTGGATTTCGTTAGGGTTGTGATTCTCAACAATTTTTTATTTTGTTGTGGTACACTTTTAACAATTTCAAAATTTGGCGGCCCACTAACAATAGTTTAAAAAATTTACCTTTCTGTAATACACTATACACGATAGTTAATGATTATAATTCTTTTAATGTTAAACAAACTATGTACGACAAAGATAACAAATGTTCATTGAGTAATTAAATATAAAAATAGGTTTAATGCGAAGTTTGAGCTCTACGATTTTTGATAATTTCGTTTATACTGAATAGTGAAAATTATAATGCTCCTCTCATTTAGTCATCTGCATTTAAAAGTCTAGATTTTTTTTGTTCATTTTCATATTTATCAATACTTTCACCCAAATAGGATGAAGAAAATTGTAGCAGTATTTTTAAAGCTTTTTTGGCTATGATGGAATAATCAATCGCCTTTAACCCTTAACTTCGCACTGTTGCATTTCTGCAACATATGTTTTATTTTAATATTTAACAGACTCAATATTTTTTAATTACCTACAAATCACTTATCAGGGAAAAAAAAGATTACTGCAACAAAATACATGCTAATTTTGTCACTAGATGGAAGTACATTTTTTCCAGAAATCACAACAATTATAAAAATCTCTGCTGCCTCAAGAACTGTGTTTTTGCTATAAAAAGAATTCCTTATATTTTATGCTTCCTCTTGTTTATTGACGAAATAAATTACCAGGTAAAAAGTTTAAATATTTTATGATGAATAATCAAATCTTAATATAAAATTTTTTTTGTAATTTACAGCACTACTGCGCAATGTTGCAATTCTGCAACAAACAAAAAAATGACTGAAATTCATTTTAAAACAGCTTAATTTTTTTTTACATATTTTCCCTTTTATTATTACTTGAGAACTAGCTGATATAGTTTTTCATAGAGATTTAAAAATTTGGGAATTTAAGGGTTAATTTTAATCCATAATGAATTAATTGACTCTTCCGAATGTTTTGAAATTAAATTTCGATTAATACAAAGAGAAATTAGTTTCTCCTCTCCATTTCAAGTTAATTCTTACACAGTTGTATCCGTACACAAATGGATTACGAACCCAATCAAATTTTTTTTATGTATAAATTTATCCACGAAAGTATAAATTAAACATTCCAAGAATACCCTTAGTTTATTTCTATGAAACGCTCGAATGATTCAGTTACAATTTTTTTTTCTCAGAGTGTAATTAATAAATTTTTACAAAATTGGTGGCACAGTAGTTGAGAATCACTGCCTTAATGTGTAAAGTCAGAGACCTGATCTCCCCTCAGGGGGCTCATCTTCTTTAGGTGGGTACGGGTGTCACAATCCCGAGGTACCCTAGTGATATTTTCCTATTTCTAAGGGGTTTACTATCTTTGGTAAACACAGGTGTCATGACCCCGGGGTACCCCAGTGATCCTTCTCTATTTTCGACCCTCCATCTTGTCATCCAATTTCTTCTTTTCCCGTCCAGATCACAAACCTATGAACGTTTGGCACAGTATAGCCAAAACTGGCTCTTGCGCCATAAAACACCAAACTCAACTCAACTCAACTCAACTCAGGGATCTGATCTAGCCCTGCTGATCTCCGGGAATAGTCAACAACAAATTAAAGTTATTGATATTATATTCAATACTATTACTTATTCATACTCATCATTTAATTGTTTACATTATACAATTATCGAATATAAATGTATTACTAATATTTATGCTGAGATTTACATATAACATTTTCGTATATTGAAATCAATATATACCAGATTTTAATATTGATATATTCTTGATATTGATGTACTCTGAAGAATATCAAGAAAATACAAATGTAACAATAGGCTAAATTCATGTGACGTCATAATCACACGTTAATCACATGTTTGGTTATTTTTATAATTATAGTTGAAGTGCCAAAATAAGATTTTACAACACAGTGAAATTCACCCATGAATATAAATCAGTTGAGTAATTTCTTTTTACAGTGTTTATATATATATTATCCTGCTTTAAAATGTAGCTATGCGCCCAATTATAAAAAAAATTAAATCTTATTTAGACATACAACTCATGTTGAAAGAAACGTGTTTGAAAAAACTAAAAAAACTAAAAAACACGCTATTACAATTAATCGAATTAAGTTGTAACTTAATCTTTTAGTCGCCAAATCTGGAAATGGGACCTGAAAATAGGAAATCGTTAATTCTGATGATCTTGATCAGGACAATGGAACAAAATTATTAAATTATTGTATTGTCATCGGTCCTGGACAAGTAAGCAAAATTTCTTATTAATCTGAGCTTTCCAAGTGTGTAAAAATTGAGTTCAAAGATTCCGTTACATACAAGTGAAGCTTATTAAAGGGTGTTAAAAAATGACGGAGGAAAAAAACAATGGTATTTTATTATAAAAACGTATACAACGAGAGAGAAAAATAGTTGATTAATACGCATATTATACATAATGACACATAATCATAGTGACATTGAGAATAAGATACTATATTTTTTAACATAAGATAGTATAAACGAGTATCTACAAAGACGCGTATTTAATGGTTATCGTACACTGAGTATATCGTAATATTTTTATATAGTATGGCTTAAGTGACATTATATATAGTTGTGAAGGTTAGTAATGTTCGAATGAGCTAAATTCATGTGACGTCATAGTCACATGATAATGATAACCACTTGTTTGTAGCCAATCAATTCAAAAACTCATGTGGCGTCATAGTCGCACGATAGAAGCAATCATGTTTTTCCAGTTAATTTGTTCATGTGTTTCGTTGATGCATCATACTTTTGCTTTTTGCAGAGACTATCTCATAAAAAGTACATATTTGTCAACAATAATAACGCCCATAGGTACACAAAATACCTTTTATTTAAAAGTGCATGTATAAAATAAGGTTTTTTAATTAATTTCAAAATATTTTGAAGAATATTTTTTTTCATAACATTCAAACATCTTTATGAAATTTGAAATTTGATCTAAGTGTTACAAATAGAACGTAGTTTGAAGTCCGTTTAAAATTCAATGGAGAACACGCATTTCTCTTTATCAATTAACTGTCGAGAATTGACTCAATTGATTAAAAATAATACATATCACCATAACTTGCTAGTTCTAGATTTATAAAATTTGACTTAAACTTTCTATTTTGAGGGTGCACTTAAAATTATTTCCGTTTTAACAATTCATGCTAATAAAGGTTTCGAAAGTATTAGAGCAATTCAAGAATTCTCTCAAGTAAGTATATTTTATACATCATATTATTATCTTTTCTAGTTTCAATATGAGAGGCACACTACAATTGTAGTGCGGGTATTAGGTACATATCCTCCGTGTAGAGCTGCTCAAGAGAAAGACGAATTACTTTAAGAGGATTACTTTCGTGTCACTGTAGCTTAAGTCTCCGTTTCGTGCACAGACTTACTGAGATACGCGGGAAATAAATGTGAAGGGTTCTCGAAATTTAAGTGCTATTGAGCAAATACGGGTGTCCGATTTTTCTTATGTAATCTTTGTTTAAAGCAAAGATTGAGATAAACTGCCTTCACCTCTACTTTATAAAATGTTGTTTTCAGTACTTTATTTCTTTTTAAATCCTAACTTTTAATTCTTTTCCAGAATGTTTAATATGCTTAAGGTATCCGAATACGTTCGGAACCGTGATTTTAAAAAAAAGCATGATTGGATAATTTTCAGGATATTTAGTGTCACTTAGATTAGAATACATGTATAAAATTGTTTTAAGGACGATTTGACAAAAAAAATTATTTAAATACAATATTTTGGCAAAAAATTAATTTAGATTAACCTTTTTTCAAAATGTTCTTCTTTTTTTTATATAAAAAAGGCTTCTAAAATAATAATATTTTGCTTATATAAATTTAAGACTTCTCCAGAAAGTCTAAACTATTTTTTTTTTGAAAAATTCACATTATTTTCAGAGATACAGTCAATTGAAATATATATAATTATCAGCGTTTTTTTTCTTAAAATTTCTCCCCTCTGTTGTCGTAAAACATGTATAAACCCACTTCTAAGTTATATATTTCAAAAATTCTAGTTGAGCCTCTGTAGAGAGGTCTGAGCTATATACAGGCAAAATATTATTATAATAGATGCATTTTTCACAAAAGGAGAATATTTTGAAAATGGATCATTCTATGTTCATTTTTTGTCAAAATAGTGTACTTAAATAATTTTTTATTGTAATAATATTCTTAAAACAATTTCATATACATTTTCTAATCTAAGTGACGCTAAATATCATAAATATTATCCATTTATACGCTTTTGCAAAATCACTGCTCCAAACGTAGTCGGATACCTTAAGTCAATGAGATACTCGAAACTATTTTGTGTAAGGAACGTTTGAACAAATAAAATTTAAATTAATACTTTAATAAGTGTGCTATGACATTATGCTCAACCTGGACTTCTCTATGAACTCTTTTTAGGGTTTAAAAGTAAAAATTATTCGAAAAAATTGATCTGCGCTTTTTTTCACTTGCCAAAATAATAAAAAATCGCAATTTCAATATTTTGTATTAAATTATTATAATTTCTAAACATATTTCATATTTCATATTCATAGCCATCTATGCAAAATTTAATTTTCAAAAGGCAAAATAATCGTTTGCTCTTTTCAGACTTTAAAAGGGGTTCCAGGGGTATAAATTTTGTCTTGAAGGGTAAAAATATAAACAATTTTCAAACAGGTATAATTCTTTTAAATTAAATAATTCGAATCTCTTTTACACATTATTTACAAAGGATTATGGCTTCAAAAAAGTACAAAATGTTTGAAATATAATCATTATGTTAAAAATTATAAGCATATGAAAATAAGAAATAATTCTGTAATAAATATTAAGCAACTTTTGCGTTGCGCACGCTATTTTTTAAAATAGTTTCTGACGGATAAAACTTGATAGAATTATAAAATGTATTATACTCTTTAAACTCTACATCATTTAAGAATAATATATCCTTTGTGTATTTCAAAATGTTTAAGAAAAATCGAAATTCTTAAAAAAATTTTGGAAATTCATTTTTTTTTATTTTTAAAAATATAATTTATTATTCTATTTATATAAAAATACTACAGTGTAATAAGGATACATTTTACTTTATACATCGACTTATTGCTAGTATTTAAAGCTACTCAAACTCAATGGCGCAACAGACCATGAGAGCCAGGGCCTACCGCGACCCTTGGACGCTGAGGTGCATGAGCAGATGACCCGATAAGGTGGTCAGTCTGAAGCGAGACCCCCAATGTTTAAGTCTCCTAGCAAGCTTGGTACTCATTTATCGACCCACTGCAGTATGGATGAAAGGCTGAGTCGACCTAACCCACCCGGGAATAATTAAAGCTACTATTTTAGAAAATAGCATGCACAACGTAAAACTTAATTAATATTTCTTATAGAAATGTTTCTTATTTTCGTATGCTTATAATTTATAAAATTAGGATTATATTTTAAACATTTTACACTTTTCTAAAGCCCCATTCTCTTATAAATAATAAGAGATTCAAATTATTTATTTTAAATTTAAAAGAATTATACCTGTTTGGAAAATGTTAATATTTTCAGCCCTCTAGAGAAATTTAACACCCCTGAGACCCCAAGGGGGTTTTGTACGCCCTCGTGGTGTTTGTTTCTTAAATATTCCAAGTTTTTATGAGTTATTTTGACCAGACATATAGAAGTGGTCATAATAAATTTTTAACTCGGAAAAGAGGAAAAAAGTACTTTCTCATTTATAATACACACTCAACATTCCGTCCTTTAATAAGTAAGAAGTATTCCAGACAAATGGTTACTTTAAATGCCCGCTCCAAATAAAGATAATTCTATAAAATTATTTTCACGACTTTAAACATCTTTTAAGATTATTCGTGAACATTAAATATTAAATTCGCATCTCTTTTTAGTTATTAGGATTTAAAAAAAAAAAAAAAACAGTGTTTCGAAGAACAATTATTGTAATATTTTAATATATGAATTTGAAAAATGAATATTTTTTTCGAAATTAATTTGATATAGTTTTTAAAATTTGTATAAATTACTGTAGTGTACTTTGCATTTCAAAGTTTTTGTGTCTGTTATTGTAGTTATATAAGTAGAATTATAGTATATGCTTCTGTAGTGTTTTTAATATACATTTTTTGATTAATACTTTTACTAAAAAAATGTTTAAATTCTAACACTAAATCAATGTACTACCATAAAAATATTTATGTAAAAACTTTGTAAACTTTTGTATTGTAAAAAAGAATGAGATTGTGCATTCATGTTACAAAATAAAATGTTACAAGTATATAGCGTATGGCATTTTTCTATTTTAACTTGAATAATTTCTTTGTAATAATAATTTCAGGGGTTTAATTTATTTTTTATAAGTAAGTTTTTTAGTTTATTTGCGTGAATATATATAAAAAGGTTACCCTAATACTCTCAATGGAACTAATTAACAAGATTGCCTTATTTTAAGTTTTCAGACAGTTCATTAGATTTCGCACTTTTCTTTTTTTAAAATAACATTACTTATTTATTTATTCAGTTAAAGCTATTTTTCATTACATGCCATGCTAATTTGAAAGAAAAATATAAAAGGGAAATAGGATTGTTATTTCGAAAAACTGCCACTCGATAATTAAGTAATTTTAAATCAAGCAACCCTTCGCTAATGGAAGCAATATTACGTGTAAGAAAAACAATTGTTTAAATTTTTTTATTATTTTTTAAGCTTCTTAATAATGTTTCGAAAGAAAAGAAATTAACATTTTAATGTAGAAAACGGTAGAAAACGAAAACATGTGTTGCTTTTTAAAGTTACGCAAAAATATCTCTTAAAAATTGAAATTCTGAATAATTCCTTCCTTATTAAAAACAAATGATTTTGAAACATGATCAAAAGTTTTACGTAAACATTTTTAACAGAAAGGTACTGACAAACGATGAAAAAGTTTGAAAAATAAATTTCAATGTAAGAAACGGTTTCCAATTTTTTAAAAATATTAATTTTTCTTTTTTTCATTAATATGCTTTATTAACAATTCTAGAGAAAAATGAGAAAATGATGAATTAATAACCTGAAAGAATTCATTTTTTTTCATCGGAGGAATTACAAAAAATAACTGAAATTTAAAAGGAAAGAAAATACGCTTTCAATAGAAAGATAAATTCCAATATGGTTCGATGACAAAAATAACAAAATTTCTTTCACGAGCTTCAATTTTCTTCTTAAATTAAAATAACTCCGAATGTTTTGAAATTATTTTAATTCTTTTTACTATAAAAATTTATTTGCTTTTCAAATAAACTCAAATAATTTTTAACTAGTATATTCAATACGGTAAGAATCAATTCTTATAAACATGTTTTGAAGCTAATATCTTTCTAAAAGAATAAGTTAAGACTTTGTAGATCAACAATGATTGAAAATAGAACTAGAAAAAAAGACTATACTATACTAAACTAGAATATAACTATTGACGATTTATACACATTTTTCACACTTTTGTAAAGGTTTTTAAGGTATCCGACTACGTTCGGAACCGTGATTTTGCAAAAGCGCATAAATGGATAATTTTCATGATATTTAGTGTCACTTAGATTAGAATACATATATACAATAGTTTTAAGAACATTTTGATAAAAAAAATTTATTTAAATACAATATTTTGGCAAAAAATTAACTTAGAATAACCTTTTTTCAAAATGTTCTCCTTTTGAGAAAAATGCTTCTATTAAAATAATATTATTCTTCAAACCTCTCTACACAGGCTCAACTAGAATTTTTGAAATATATAACTTAGAAGTGGGTTTATCCATATTTTACGACAACAGAGGGGAGCAATTTAAAAAAAAACGCTGATAATTATTTCAATGGGTTGTAACTCTTAAAATAATGCGAATGTTTCCAAATCATAGTTGAGCCTTTGTACAGAGGTCTGAGCTATATACAGGCAAAATGTTATTATAATAGAAGCATTTTTCTCAAAAGGAGAACATTTTGAAAAAAATTTATTTTAAGTTAATTTTTTGCCAAAATATTGTATTTAAATAATTTTTTTTGTCTCTCAAAATGTCCTTAAAATTTTTTTATACATGTCATCTAATTTAAGTGACACTAAATATCATGAAAATTATCCATTTATGCGCTTTTTTAAAATCACGGTTCCAAACGTAGTCGGATACCTTAAGCTTGTAAAACTGTTAATATTAGTGAAGAAAAAGTGTACATGAGGCACTGTATGTTGTTGGAGTTCCAAAAAATGAACAATGCGAAGGACGCAGAAGGAAATTTATGTGACGTGTTTGGAGAGGAAGCAGTAGCAGCTCGAACTTGACAAAGATGGCTCGTGATACGTTGCTTAAGTGCTTTTTCTTTGAAAGAACCCAAATCAGAAAGGCCATCAGTGATGAAGTGATTCGCGACATAAACAGGACAAATCCCTCGTTAACTTCCATAGAAGTGGGCTTCAAGTTTGGAATTCATCAGACTACTGCTTTGGAGTAAGTTAAAAGGCTTGGTTTCATGTCCAAACTCTCTGCCTGAGTGTTAAACGAACTAAGCAAAAAAAAAAAAAAAAGAAGAAAATCAGTAGAACAGAATTTCGATATGTTCTTCAAATTCTACTCGTAACAAAAGGGAACCATTTTTGGACAGTTAGGTGACTGGAGATGAAAGGCGAATAATGCAGAAACACATGGTTATAAAAAACCCATGTGTTTGTAAAGGGAAGACACCACCATCCCATCAAAATCTGGCATGCATCAGAAGAAGGTTATGCTGTGTTGGCTAGACACAACAAGGGTATAGTGCACTATAAGTTTCTAAAAGAAAATGAAATGGAAGTTTCTGTTCGCAACTTGATGTTTTGAATAAAGATTTCAACATAAACGTCCATCTTTGGCCAAAAAAAAAAGGGTGCGATTCTTCATCATGACAACGTTAGACTACACGTGACAAAAAACACCGCATAAAAAAATTTTAGAGTTGGGTTGGGAAAATTTACTTCAGCCAGCATATACTACTCCTATTGCACTATCTATCATATATTCAGGTCACTGCAAAGCTTTCTTAATGAAATAAATGCATAAATTATGAAGGTGTCCAAATGGCAGTGAAAGAACACTTTTGTCTCCAAAACATAGGACTTCTTTTTCAGGAGGTTAGATAAGATGCCAGAACGCTGGCAGATAGTTGTAAACAAAGGATATTATATTTTAGATTAAATTTTAAATAAAAAGGGAAATATTTTTTTTTCTTCAGAAAAATGCGACAAAATTTTCCCTTGAACCCAATAAGTTACAAACACTGTATTAAGAGATAATATCAATCAATTTATCTCATAGATAATAATTATGTTAATTAATGGGGAAGAAGAAGATTTTCTTACGAGAATTAACTATAATCATTAGATGTTACACATACAAAATGAATGCAGACGAACTGGATTGTGGATGATCCTCCAATGCAGACAGACACTCTAAATCTTTAATGTAGTTGACCTCTAGAATCCTTCCAACGGAACTCAGGATATTAATTTGGCCATAGTAAGCTCAAGAATATGTGACTAACTATCACAGCTTTCCCACAATCAACAGTACTCATAACTTCAATTCACTTCATATATTTGATCTCATTAAGTATCGTCCATATGAAATTGACTTTAAGACTTGCAATAATTTCAAATTCCAAGGTTAGTTTCAATAGGGAAACCACGAGATATAGCCCGTTACATTATGATAATTTAAATTACATGAAAACTTATTGATCAAATGGCATTCGAAATGTTTAAATATTTCGTAAAACTACAAATAAATGACTTAAAATAAGTCCAATTGAGAATCAAATTTTTGCATTCTAAAGGAAATAAATCAAATTTAGTTCTTATTGTTTTACTTTTTGAATAGTTACGAAACACAAATTATATTTTCTTGTCCACATTCGCAAATTTCATTCTGAAGTTATGAAATGAAAAATATATATATTAACTAAATTTTAGAGACGCTTGGTAGTAAGCAAATTTGTTATTCATATTTTAAATCTAAGGTTTAAAACATATGCATAAAAATATGTTTAATAATACACTTGCAAAAATAATTCAATATTTTAAAAGAAAAGAATATCTTTTTTTTCTTAAAATGCTACAAATCAGTCTCAGTTTGTATTCATATTTTGATATTTTCTTACAACTTGAGATTGTTACAAAATTTATTGAATTTAGAATTTGCAATATTAATGCTAGATTTTTTTAATTGTTTCTATTTAATTTAAACTTTTGTTTTTCAATAGAATATTAGAATCTTTATCAAAAACCGTTAGCATATATATAATCTTATTATTTTTTTATTGTGAACATTTATAACACCGGACACCACAAAGTATCACATGGGGGCTTACATAGAATTAAGCGAGAATCACACATCAACAAGAAGAGAAGGATGGCAACACAAACATCCACCTATGGCATCGCAATCAGCGTCACTAACCGCTATACCGGATGGGCGCGGATAATATTATTTAACTTAGGCATAAAAATGGTAAATGCTTTTATATAGCTACTTTTATAAATCTCTTTTAATCTAAGCTTAGTATTTTTTTCAAAATTTAATTTCAAGACAATGTACCAGGTAGATAGAAAATTTTAGTTTATTCGCAGCATATTGTACACATCGAAGAGTAAAAGTATAAACTCTTTTAACCATAAATTGAGCATAATATTAAAAAAACTGACTTAAAAATGAAGAAAATGTGTGCTATTTTTCTTTAACCTCTTACTATGATTACAATTGTTAATCAATTTTAAATTCGACTTCGAAAAATTTAAGACAATAATCTCAGATTAAATTTATCGTAAGAATCAACGAAATGATTACTTTTTTCTTTATTTTATTAGCATTTCTGAAGTAAAATTTATTTAAAAAATAATGCATTTTATGTGTAAAATATATAATGCAATTATATCTACAATCTATTTTGTGTGAAACAGTCAAAGAGCTGTTATTTAAATCAGTCGCGAAAGTTTTGAAAATAAATAACAACTCCAAGATAGTCATTACACAATGCCATTTACAAAAAAGGTGTACTAAAATGTGCCAGAAACCAATAAAAATGTCATAACAGCTACGCATTAAATTTATAGAGATGTGTTTTCAAAACAAACAGCCCTTGTATAAAGAAAAAAAAAATATGTTGTTCCCGTTAGAGTAATGATTTCTGCTCAATGAGTTTGTTCCAAGAGTTCGAAATATTTTGAAATGGATGGAAATTCTTTGGCCAAACTCTCCGAGTTTCGCAGCCATAAAAACCAAAATACATGATGAATATATCCTTAATTAAATTTTGTAATCTATAAACCTGGATCGTCTGCTGTTATTCTTTTTTGTAATCGTCTTTTACTGATGTTACAAATGCAAATAACTTTCCAAATATTTGAGGGATCACATTTTTTAAAATTCTCGCTCTTTCACCTATATAAAATTTATAGTATTGGTATATAAATGTAAATATTACTACTCTAAATATTAAAAAGATGAATTATCGTCGTACATATGTTTATAATTTTGTAAAACAAATCCTGGTTTTAAAAAGTTGTTTAAAATTCTTTATGTTCCTTCATAAAAATTGATAAAAGAGGAATGCATATTCACGAAAGTCCAAATAATAAAAATGGGCTATATTTAATGTAACACCAACATTATATGAAAAATGCAGTAAATAATTTATTTTAAAACGTTTGCACTCAAATATTTTAGCAATTACAACGCAGTTTTCTTTCTCTTGACTCACACGTAACCAATTGAAGACATAACACCTACATTTGAATATTGAAATTATATTTCTCCGTAATGGATGGGCTATCCCCTCCATTAGTAAAAGAAGGTCAGAAGGAAGATTAGCCATAGTCAATACAAACTCTATTCTTTAAAAATTCTCAACAACGACACAAATTCAAAAACCCAAGTTAAGAAATGGCCCAATTGATAAATATGGGGAGCAATAGCGAGGTGGACGAGATAATTGGAGATATAATAATAAATCGGATCGCTTACACTTAGCACGTCCAGGCAATACACCTTGTTATATTTGAAGATAATTTTTAAAGTAATCTAATTTAAACCGACCTAATCCAATTTAACAACTAATTGACCACATCGACAATCTTAATATTAATCAAGTAATCTACGAAGTACACTCGCCTAGCTTTACGTTAATCTCTACTTGCTATCCTATTAGCTTCTAACCTCTTTCCTCCTCAAGCTTTAAAATTAATCTTTGAATATAAGCCTTGATTTGAATAAACCGCGTCTTCTACGGAGGCGGAAAGTTTTCAATAGAATAATATTTAAAGACCCATTATTCTCCAAAAAGATTATTAATAGGAAGAACGCTAATAGACAAAAATAAATTCAAATATCCTTTCCTTTCCGGTATTCACTAACTATATCAAACTAAAGATAAGTCTTATGTAGTTGTATTTCATCAAATTCATCCAATAAAGTAATTCAAATGATTAATGTAATAATGATGACGAATTCAAATATTTCAGGGTCCATGACAACAAGTAATATAAAAAAAAAATTTGTCAATTCCTACTTAGATTAACAAAGAAAATTTTTATTTTAGCTACTTTTTATTAAATAGTTATAATTAATATAAATATTTATATACATAGGACAGAATAACAACATTAAGTGGTAATTAATTTTTATAATTATCATTAAAGTATTATATTATCGTTCAAAACAACCGTGCATATTAACTTTCAGTTCAACTGAATGCTTTAAAACGTGAGAAAAAAAAACATTTTAAAGTTTTGACACAAGTCGCCAAAAGGGTCGCTAAGTCACCAAAAATGATGCCAACGTGGCTGTGTATTTGTAATTATTTAAATAATTAGTTTTAACCAATTATTTTATATTAATTATAATTAAATTACTGTATTATCATCCAAGATAATCATGTATATAAAATTCCAGCTCAATTGAGCGTTTTAAAATGTATTTTATTAACGATTGAAAATTCCACCAAGATAAATAAATAAATAGAGAGTGTGAGTTAATAGTAGGAATTGCAAAATTAAGCATGTTAGTTACATTAACAGATTAATATTCGCAGTTCTTTCTAATAGCCGTAACTGAAAGGGTTATCTTATTAATTTGCATGGCACGTTACAGAATTCCTGTCACTTTTTGATGACTCGTAAAAATGCTAACTATGTCAACCCTCTTTACTAATGCAACATCTGTCACCTAATTCTGCTGAGAAAGTTTTAACTAAGTTGTGAAACGAAAGGAGAGGCTTTGTATTTATTGCTCGCAGAAAATTTTATGTCTGTACCGGTTAAACAAAACTTTTACCGTAACTGTAGGGTAATCTTACTGTAAAGGGCTGCTCCATTCATGCATAAAATTAATTTAATATGAATTAGATTTCAGATTGCATCTAGTTTTCAAAAGAGATAGATTTATATATGTATGAAAGAGTTTACAAAGGACATCATAAAAAGGATTTTTCGATCTTCACTGTAAAATTACATTTGTTCCTGTTAAATATGATGTTATTTGAATTCTTAAAGAACAATTGTAATTTTACAACTGGTTTGCTTAATTGATATTTAAATTTGAAAATTAACAATGGTGCTTTTTAATAAAATAGTCTATGTAGAAAACAAAATAGTTATTAGAATTTTTATCTTCTTAAAAATAGAATCTTGATTATTCTTTATGTGATAGTGCGTAGGTGTGCGTGCTTCTCTTTTTACAATAGAAATACATGTTTGTTTTTTTTATCTCTATTCTATTTTTGACGTAATCATGCAAAAGTTTCATTTTGTGGGTATGAAAAAAATTGGATGAAGATTATAAAGTAGTGAGACGATTTTTGTTATTCATAATCGCTGCCAGTAGACAAGATCTATTTATAATGCTTTAATTAGTCGCTTAAATTTTGCATAAATTAAAGAAAAATATAAAAATAATCCACTATGAATTGTTATTATGAAAGAAAAATTACCCTAAAATGAAAACATTATGATGTGTTTACAGAAATATATATGAAAGTCCAATTACTTCATTTCTAATAGTTACAAATTGCAAAACAACCACGCATTATTGAAATTTAAGCAATGTGATTTTTATTTTATTTCAAAGAATTAAACAATCGCTATAAAATGATTTTGCCAATTAAATAAACTATATGAGGAAAGTTTTGAAATATTACAAGTTAAAACCATCAAGGTATTTATAAAATTACACTTATAATTATGTTGCTATTTATTGCTATGTTGCCTTCTATAAATATAAACATCGGAGCTCGAGGATTTTATGCTAATAGTCTCAAAGAGTAAAACAGTTCTTCAGGAGCGCTGAAAATTTATTGTAGAAACACAATCCTTGAAATACAGAATACAGCACTAAAATTCGCTTCACACCTACAGCGCTCAGACACACAAACATCAGTGTTTAAAAATACAAATACGTAATGTTTAAGGTTATTCACAGGCACTCGCTCGATAGTAGCAACTAATTACTAGTCGACTCGTCGACGGTCAAACCGATACTAACTCAGTTTCGGCAAGTGATTCCCAATTTATAAACCACACGGAATGGGCGCACAAAATGATGCCAACTTAGCTTTATCGCCAAGTTGCCACTGAGTCGCCATTATAAAGTAAGGAACGGCGTTGCTTGCGAATATTACAACTTTAGCAGAACATTAATACAACAGAATGTAATATTAACGTATTACGCATCCAGATATAAATTATTTACTCTATTTTAAGCATTCTTTACACCAAAACTCATAACAATATGTTTAGTCAGTTCTCTCTCTTTAATTCATTCAATTATTCAACGTATATTAGCGGCCCACTTTGAGGCATAGAGGCTTTTGGCGACGGACCTTATAATTTTGAGCTATGTTCAAGTGACAAAGTCAAGGTTTGAGCGCCCCCCCCCCCGACCACTCTCCAAAAATTCATACCATGCACTCTTACATTTTAGTCAAATAAAATGCAAGAGTAAATTGTTGAAAACGCTATTTTTTTTTAAAAAAAATATGTTAAATGAAATTATATTAATGCATTTTTTCAATTCTAAATGATTATTGTTAAATATGAAGTAAAGATGCTTCATTATTTTTCTTCTTAATACCATTAGCAAGAATAAAATACTGCTAGAAACTGAAAATTTTAAATCATTTTTATTCTTTTTCAAATTTGAGTCAATCATATCAATTCAAATCAGAAACTCATCATTATTTAAAACATAATTGCTTCTAGTTCAATTTTAAAGAGTTTTTATTTTCTTATATTTCTGGTGTAATAAGACTAGTTAGTCCTAGACTAGATGTCTTTTTTCCTTAAAATGGTTTTTGAAGTGCAAGCTAGGCAAAACATAAGATATAATCTTTTGAAAGTTGAAATAACTGAAAGAAAGTAGAACTTTCTTTCAAATCCAAACGAGCAAAAACAGTATAAAATAAAGTTCTGATACATTCTTCATTTGTATGTTGAAAGATAGAAAAGTATGAATGGAGAAAATTTAACTGACTGAAAACCTTTTTTGTATGAAGAGCTTTTTAAATACCATGCGATACATTAAAGAGCATTTACGGTTTCTGAATACAAACGCAAACATACATTTCTGTTTTATAAAATATTTTTATATAAAAATCTGTATCTTTAATATTAAATATCAGTTTACATAGAAAAATGTTCTCCCTTTTTCACAAAACGGATTCATTTAATATATTCAATTTTAACTTACTGTAGATTTTCTCAAAGTGCTTGGAATTTAAAAGAAATCAAGTATGTGCTCTTTCTACCATTAAAATATTTTCTACTGCCATTAAATATTTTCAGAAATCAGAATGGAACGGGAACTAATCTTTTGAAACTTGAATCAGCAAAACGAAGAAACTTAAGGCGCTTAAAATTCTCTTATGACTTTCCAATGCAAAAGTTGAGTGTTTTGAATTTCAAGAAAAATAGAGTCGACTGAAATGTGCTGATAAGACAGAAACTGTCTACAGAAATGAAAAGTGTTTCAAGGCCTTAAAAAAATGGTATAAGTACAATGGAATGCACTTAAATACAAACGTAAGCAAAAATATACGATTATGTTGTTTTTTTTTTAAATAAATTTCTGTTTATAAAAGAGAAAACGTCATTTGTTGTTGGAACTTTTTCTATAGATTTTATTTCGCTTACGAGTCTATGCTTCTTTTACCATGAATTTCATATGCATTGATCTTTGTACATGTTACTGAAACGAAAATTTTATATACTTTAAATATTTAATTTTATTTAATTTAGTTATGAAATTTTATTTAAAATAATTTGTGAAATAGCTGTGAGTCAGTAACTGTTCGTTACTTAGTAGGAAAAATTCATGGACAAAAAAAAAAAAAAAAAAAGGAAATAAATAAAATAAAATAAAAATAGACTGCATTAACATTTCCAACTTATGAGAGATTTTTCATTAAAATTATATGAATACTAAGTAAATTAAGTAAACTAGGGAGGAGAGGTACCTCCTGTCCACCAACCCCCATTGTATGAATTAAGCAACTGTTCATACCCATTGTTAAATTGTAAAACTGTAATTTACATGTATAATGTAATTCTTTTTTTTCAGTATATTATAAGCTGGAAAAAATAAATTTCAAGTCTTCACCTACGTATTATAATTTGTACTTCAATTTAGTACCTTTTCGAAAATTAAGTCTCTAATCATCTTTTCCTCTAAATTGCCCTGAATTTTTATTCCGTCTTTGCTTCTGAATCTTCAAAGAACCACATACAATTGTCCATAAGTAAACATTGTTTACTTCAATGTTAAGCATAAACCGACATTTTCAAAACTCAGCCCGTGTGATTTTTTAATATAGTCATGGCAAATGCCAATATTACAGTGTATTGCATACTTTTCAGTACGAATAGCACATCCAAGTCCCCTCCAGTGCCCTGCGTGATCCTTGGTATACTTCATACAATTTCGCCTTTCTTATCTACAGATAAAATTTCTCTCAGCAGTATTATTCTTCCGAATATTTTTCACTACCAATCTCGTGCAATTATACTATCAATAATGCATACATTTCTTAATAGCTTAATGATACTGTCTAATTTCAAATTCAGATGGGATCAGTGATAACAGATGTTCAGCGGATACTGTAGCATGACATTCTCTTGAGGATCGCTATCGTCGCCCACAAGAGAACAGCCAAATAAATTTATTACAGCATCAGGAAAAACTTTTTTTTATATAAAGAGAGATATATATATATTACTTTTTGAAACCAGAAATAAGACGCAAAAGGCGAATTTTCTACAAAGTATCTAATAACGAAATGTTTCATAACGTTGAGAACAGTTTAGTAGCAAACCAAAATTGAAAAAAAAATATTTAGGTGATAAAAGTAGCTTAAGATATTTTATTGATGGAGTCTGCTATTCTTAATTTTTCAGAACACCTTATTTTGTTGTATACGTCATATAATAAAGTTGAGAAATTTAAATTTAATATGATTTTGTATATAAAATATTTTTCCCACAGATATAAATACTTTAAATAAAACTCGTTTCATAGACATTTCTGTATAAATTTAGCTTTATTGTTTCTTACATTATATACTCGTTTGTGATACTCTATCTAAATAAGCTTCATCAATTTGAAAAAAAAAATTAATTCAATTTAAAAAATATCTTGATTTCATATTTAATAATTATTTTCTTTAAATCTATATGTTTGGACAAATTTTGTAATATCTTTTCAAGCTTCATTCCGTAATACACTCTAGTTTCATCATTTACTAAATTTTAATTGACAATACAAAATTCAACCAGTAAGAAATATATATAGCCTATGTTGGGACTATTTAATTCTTTCCTTCTCTTAGAAATTCACTAAGTTTCAAATAAGGTTTTGTAATTCGAATAAAATTTTGCCTTCAGTTAACCAAAAAAGATGATAAATGACAATTATTCTAAACCTATATAAAGTAAATTAACTCAACATTTATCATAGATTGAGAGAAAAAGCGATTTTTTTCCCATTAATCTTTTTGGTGTGTACGACAAATCAATAAACTCAGAAACAGACGACAAAGCAAAGTCTCAAGTGACTTTTCGATCGACTTTAGGGATGAAAAATTAATCAGCTGTCAGATAAAAAGACAGTTCATTCACCGATAATAGCAGGCCATTATTTCCCATATTAAAGGTTGATATAAGGACGATGTAGAACACGAAGAAATTATTTCCTCAACTTTTCTAATCATGAGATAAGGGAAAACCTTATGTCGTTTTACTTTTCACTAATATTGATCCAAAGTATCACAAATTAACTATTGGTGACTGGATTGCTTGATATAACTTGCAATAAAAACAAGGAAAACATCATAGCAAGTATTTTATTTTCATATCACATTACATGAGCTATTTAAACACACTCCCCATTAAGGTATCCAACTACGTTGGGAACCGCGATTTTGCAAAAGCGTATAAATGAATAATATTTATGATATCCAGTGTCCCTTAGATTAGAAAATGTATGTAAAAAATTGTTTTAAGAATAGTATTACAATAAAAAATGATTTAAGTACAATATTTGGACAAAAATGAACACAGAATGACCCTTCAAAATATTCTCCTTTTGTGAAAAATGCTTCTATTATAATTATATTTTGCCTGTATATAGCTCAGAACTCTGTACAGAGGCGCAACCAGAATTTTTGAAATATATAACTTAGAAGTAGGTTTATCCATGTTTTACGACAACAGAGGGGAGAAATTTTAAGAAAAAAACACCGATAATTATTTTAATTGGTTGTAACTCTGAAAATAATGTGATTTTTTCAAAAATCATAGTTGAGACTCTATACAGCGGTATGAGCTATATGCAGGCAAAATATTATTATGATAGAAACATTTTTCACAAAAGGAGAACATTTTGAAAAAAGGTTATTCTAAGTTAATGTTTTGCAGAAATATTGTATTTAAATAGTTTTTTTTCGTCAAAATGTCCTTAAACAATTTTATAAATATATTCTAATCTAAGTGACACTAAAAGTCATGAAAATTATCCATTTATGCGCTTTTTTAAAATCACAGTTCTGAACGTAGTCCTTAAGAACGTTAACCTTAAGTACTTTCTAAGCGAATCTTATTTGAGGCCCAGTGCAATTTTACACCTAGAAGCTCTAATTATTACTTTCATGCGACTGTTTTTCGGAGAAAGCTGTCAGTGATCATGGAGATGGAGATAGTTTTGATGGAGCGAGATTTGAATTGTACATCTTTGTGTTTGAAAAGCGCTTTAAGCAACTGTCGGAACAGTTATTAGAAGCAAAGGCTAGAAGCATTTGTGTTACCAATTTATTCGACAATTTTTTAAAAAAGTACCCTAGATAACAGGAAACTAACTTTCATTAAATACAAAAAGATTCAAAGCAATCTTTGGTTAGTGAACTTGAAAAGTTCCGTTGAAGACCCATTACATAAGTTGATTGACCAAAAATATAGGGTAAAAAGACATAGAGGAACTATATGTGGAATAGAAATTTAACTGTTATGGGGTCCGAGTATAAAAAGACAAGCGCGCAAGGAAACGGGATCTTCATAATTTTCTCCGTATAGTTGTTTAAAAGTTACCCACACAACGTTGGGGAATTACTCTGTGGTTATCCTCTCTTTCCCCCCCCCCCTCCCTTCTATCTCTTAGACTACTAGTAAATGTAAATGTTAGTACCATCTTATTGTAAAGTATTGTGATTGTAACTTTTAAAAACATGTAACTAAATCGTTAATTTTATTTCCTTTTCGAATATTCGAAATTGACTTACTAGGATTGATGACTAGACTAAGATGAGTAAAAAAAATCATGAAATATATAACATACTAAAGTATGGAAGAGCTTAATTTAAGATAAATTACCAAAATATTATTTCCGTCGAAAAATACAGTTTGAGTACGAAAATCTTATTATTTTCTTGACGGGAGAAATGCATAGGGGCGTACAGAAAATATTAAATTCTCCGAGATGAAGAATGTGAGCAATTAGAGTTAAATGTAGATTTAGTTTGATTCGTTAGGAAAAAAACACGGTCATTCTAGAGCTACATCAGATATATTGTCTTCGTAATTTCTAATCACGTGTTAGTGAAAGAAATTTAGATATTTTTTTTTATTTCTCACTAAAGGGTATTTAATACAGTAAAATTTTAAAAAGTAGATCTCTTTTAGTTGTATATGTTATACTTCTTGCACGTACATACAAGTAGTTCCTATGAAAAAAAAATATATGTGCATCATTAATACTCGTATATTATATCTGCTTTTACTCAACTCTCTAAGTTTCCTTATAACATGCACATTAAATAAGTAATTGAAAATATCACACGTGATTTATCTTTCTCATTCTTTTAAAACTGTCAGTTATTTAATATAAATAATTTCACTAGGTAACTTATTTATTTGGAGTTTTTTTTGGTTATAATACTTAAAACATTACTATTAGGCTTTCATTATTGATGCATGCTTGTACGTATATAGCAATGCATTTTAAAAGATAATTAGATTTTGGTCATTCATTTTCCAGAAAGAAAAAAAATTCAGCGTTTGTTAATTTATTTGTACAGTGGTAAATTGTAATAAGGTAAATATAATTATAGTTCACTATTAGAAAAAAGTATTTTGGAAAGCTTATGGTTTTAGTATCGTAATAATACTTCCCCTGAGAAAAATATTACTAAAAGTATATAAATTACATCCAATAAATTACAATTATTTATGTACAATCTTCCTTTGTATGTAATACATATTTTGTACATCAAAATGCATGCTGCAGAAAAGAAGTAACTTTTGAAGTTATAATAAGGTTAAACCCTACTTCCTTTTTTTTTTTTTTTTTGAATATTTTGTTTTACCTACGGAGTGGGTTGGAAAACATATTTTACTATTCAGAGGAGGGTCTAGAATGTAAAAGAACGATTATGCACCTTTTTTTGAGAAAAACTCTTTCTGTCCCAACAATTATAATCCTCCCCCTCTCCCCCCCACCCCCAAATAAAACAATAAATGATAGAAAAAAATTAAATTAATGTATTTTATATCTAAAGGACTACACTAATACAGATTAAAAATAAGGTTTCAAATCTTGAAAATTTTATATTTTAAAAATTAAAACATCATTATAATCTATTTTTAGTGAACTTTTAAAACCATATTAAAACTGATTGAAAAAGCATTTCATGCTCTTACAGTTGGATTCAAATAAGTATTTCCAAATAGTCAAAATTGTAATGTTTTTCTGCATTAATTTTTATTTTAATCGCCTTATTTCTTTTTAATGTTCACATTTTATCCATTCCATGCATTCATGAAGTCTTACTCGAGCAAATCGAAAGTACTTCTTCAAAAACTGTCTATTTATTGGTTAAAATAGGCAGTAAATTTATTGTTGATAAATCCTGAATAATTTTAAATACTTGTCATCTAGTACATAGAATTTTAAGGTTTTTTTTTTACTTTTAGATCAGCGGGATGTGTGACAGAAAAATTAAATATATATAACTATGAAATCTTAAAAATTGAATTGAAATTCTAATACACTACCGGTCATTAAAATTGCTACACCAAGAAGACGACATGCTACAGACGTGAAATTTAAATGACATGAAGGGGGTGCTGTGATATGAGAATGATTAGCTTTTCAGCGCATACAGACAAAGCAGGCGGCTCCGGTAGCGACACCTACAATGTGTTTAAATGATGAAGTTGTTCATCCGGTTTCTCATACACAAATTACATTTGAACGTTGTTACCTAGTGAAAAGTTGTAATGACTTGTGCTGAAAATGTATTATTTATTTATTTTAATTTCTAATTACATATTAGAAACTTTAAATTTCAGATGGCAACGTTAGTAATAAAACTGTATTATTTTTTTCAATTAGTATTTAGTATTTTTCGAATGGCAACACCGGTGTTCTGACCGATTGCTTATGTTTTAAAATAAATGCTAGAATAAAGATCTTTTTTGATCGGTGATCTTCTAAATTATTTATCTCTTTTATTTCAAATTGCTAGCCACCGTTGCACGAGTTTTAATGAAAACTACTTCGATTTAGAAGTGTGGAAAAAGTGATTTGGTGTCCTTATAATATTTTTTAAAGCTAAGAAAATTAGTTTAGATTTTCTTTTAGAAGCTTTAACAACTTGTGTAAGAAAGAGAAATGTGTACCAGCACATTTTCTGACTTCGATAAAGGTCGAATTGTACTGTACCGGGATTGCAGAACTGTTGCTCGCGTCGGTCGAAATAGTTCAGGACAGTAAAACGGACCGCCGCGCTGGATCTCAACGGTCCCCTATCACCAGCAACTGAGAAGCCACGTCACGAACCCAGCGTCAATAATTGGGGGCGTTTGCAAGACAACAAGCATCTGCACGAACGGCTCGACAACGTTTGCAGCAGCATGGACTCTCTGCTCGGAGACCATGGTTGCGGCTACCCTTGACGTTGTATCAGACAGGAGCATCTTTAATGGTATGAGCAACGATGAACCTGGGCACACCAAACACGAAATGTCATTTTTTCAGATGAATACAGGTTCTGTGTACAGCATCAATATTGTAGCACCCGTGTTTGGTGGCATCATGGTAAACGCCCATTGGCAGCGTGCATTCGTCATCATCATACTGTCCCATCACCTAGCGTGATGGTATGGCCTGTTATTGGATACACGTGTCGGTCACATTTTGTTCACTCTGATGGCACTTTGAACAGTGCACGTTACATTTGTAGTATGTTAGGCTCCATGACTCTACCCTTTATTCGAGCCTTGAGAAACCCGACGTTTCAGTAGGATAATACATGACAGCATGTTAGCGGTATTGTACGTATCTTCCTTGATACGGAAAATGTTTGGCTGTTGCCCTGTCCTACACATTCACTAGATCTTTCACCAACAGAAAACATCTGGTCCATGGTTGCCGAACGACTGGCTCGTCGCTATACACGTCACTACGGTTGATGACCCGTGGCATTATGTTGAAGCTACATGGTCATCTGTATTTGTACGTACCATGCAATCTCTGTTTGACTCAATGCCCAGGCATATAAATGGTGTTATTAATGCAAGAGGTAGTTGCTCTAGGTATTGATTTCTCAGGATTTATGCACCCAAATTTCTCTAATCGCTTGTTATTACCAGTATAATATATTTGTCCAATAAATATCATTTTTTTATCTGCATTTCCTCCTGGTGTATCAATTTTAATGACCAGTATTGTATATATCGTTTTGTTTAATTATTTATATAAGTTAAAAATAATAAATTGTTTTAAAAAGTAAAGTGCAAAACAAATATTCAACTTTTCCAATGAAAATTGCATTTTTCACTTAATGTAATTTCAAAGTTAAACTCATGTACTATTATGTCTGCTTTGAATTTGTCCGAGAAAACGTTATCAAGACGTTAAAGAAAATCCAATTATCATTAAGTCTTCTCACTTAAAGATAAAAGTAATGGAATTCGAGCTAACTAATCACCGTAAAGTCTTGGACAAAGTAAATATTTTAGTAAATGGATTAAGTGCAACGACTCTAGTTAATGGTTTTAGCAAGTGAGGCAAAATTAATAGACTCCATTTGAAATTCGATTATGTTTCTTCGTCTCTAAGATACCAGAATTAATCGTAAGTTCTACATAAGATCTAAAGCAAAAAAAAAAAAGAAAAAAAAAGAATTTGGAAAAGTGATTTTATGTAATTTGTGAGTTGTTTAATGTTTAAATCTCTGTAGGTAGTATTTCATAAATAGATAAAAATTGAAATTTTATTAGAACGCGCTTTTTCCCAAAGAAAATTATACTGGTATTAGCTCAGTTTTTTAATAGTTCGATAAATTATAATTTTTTGATTTGTTGCGACAAAGGGAAGGAATGTTACATTACATTTATCTTAATCAGAAAGAATGTACACTGCTGGCCATTAAAATTGCTGCGCCGGGCTGAAACGCGAATAACAAAATGATATTTATTGGACATATATATACTGGAAAATACAAGGGATTGAATTTTCAAGACATTTGAAAGCATAGATCCCGAGAAATTAGTAAGCAGAACAAACAACTCTGATATTGAATTGAATCAAACAGTGATTGAAGGGAATTTACATGTAGCTTATATGTAGCTTTAACATGATCCCACAGTTCATCGACTATAGTAACCAGCTAATGATGACAAGCCAGTCTTTTGGCAAACCTTGAGAAGACTCTTTCTGGTCAAAGGTTGCCGAGATATATAGAATATGCTTGTCAGGACAGCAGGTGAACATTTCCTGTATCAAAAAAGGTCTGTTCAATACCGACAACATTCGATCATGCATTATCTTGTTGAAATGTAGTGTTTTGTAGGTCTCGAAAAGAAGGTAGAACCATGAAACTTAATGCATTAAAAATGTGACAACCATTGTTCAAAGTGCCGGCACTGCGAACGCGAGGTGACCGAGACATGCATTCAATATCATACTATACTTCAGGTAATGAGCAAGTGTGGTGATATCGAATGCGCGCTAGTAATATGCATTCTCCACGATGCCGCCAAATGAAGTTCCGACCATCATGATGTTACAAACAAAACCAGGATTTGTCAGTAAAAACGACGCCCCGCCATTGTTGTACTCAATTTCGTCATTGTTTAAACCATTGAAGGCGCTCCTGTCAGTAAAATAGCGTAAATGACAGCCGGAGTCATGGTTGCCGAGCTGATAGTGCATGCAATTGTAAACGTCACCAATGTGCGTACAGACCTTCTATTGTATTAGCGCAATGTCCTTTCTTGTCTCAGGGCTCGTGACATAGCTGTACGATCCGTTAAGGCCATAATGGTAACATGTCGGTTTTCTCGACTGTTACTGTTGTGATCCAGTACGACTTTTTGAATGACTATCCTGAACCTATCGTTGGCATATTCTTTAGACAGGCGTGAGATCTCAAACGACGTGAACACAGATATGATAAATTGCAATTCCTGTAGGCTACAGTTCTATCCCTATCAAAGTCTTAAAAAGTGCTGCTTAAGTATTTCTCCTAACATAAGGCCTCATTGAAATTTTTCCCCAGATAACGTTCAAGTGTAACATTCATGAGAAACTTGCTGTACTATTTCTTCATTTAAACGCATTGTAGATGTTGTCACTGGCATTTGTTTTTCATTAAAGCATCGACAAGCTAATCAATTGTATATCATGGCATCTTCATGTCATGCAAAATTCTCTCTCGTGAAATTATACTTTCTTCCAATAGTAGAAATTTTAATGGCAAGCAGAGTAGCTATGAAATATTAATGAAAAAGAGAATGTATACTTATGTAATAGTTTATTTTTTTTTATTTATCAAATGCTAGGCCATTGACCATCAGATCCTTAGGCAACAAGCTCTCCAATATTTCTTCAAAATACAGTCCAAACTCCTAAGTGCAGAGCACACGTCTAGATGAGAAGCGTCCATGACTTGTCTAGAAGCACACAAAACACAAAAGGGGGAGTCAGTCAGATTAAAACGATGCAAATGAGCACAAAGGCAGTCATGTGTCCAGTCAATAATCTAAACTCAGCCACAGCATCAGCACGAGGAGAGTCTGAGACACAGTTAGGTTTTATTGGCACCCTCCATGATTTATTTTTGGCAGTACTGGTAGCGGCATCTGGAAAGAAATTTTTTAAAAATCCTATTGATTTCAAGTTTTGCGGAGGGAAGAGGCTAAAGGGTCCGCCATTTAATTTCCCCAAAGACCACAATGGCAAGGCACACACTGGAAGACAACTTTTGTTGAAATTCTGCGTAGCAGCTCCCTGCAATCCTGGACTCGGACAGTTTGTCTTGGCTACTTGCCAAGGCTTGAATAGCAGAATTTGAACCAGATAAAATTACAGCCTTATCAGGAGTGGAGAGATGGGCAGAAGGCCGATGAACTTCCAAATGAATGTCCTCGATTTCACCGTCATAATGAGTTGCATGAGAGCCGATATGAGAGTAAAAGGAAAAAAAGATCACAGAAAACTCCAGCACCAGCGCCCTGGGTGAAATCCAAAAGTGAGCCATCTGTGTAGATATTAAGCCATTCATCAGGGGGATAGTGGGTATTAATGGTTTCCAAAGCGATGACACCAGGAGCAGTTGGGCAAAGGTAATTTTTCCTCACGTTCAAAGTCAAATCTAATCTGATATGGAGAGTCATAAATACCAGTGGATTTATGTGACAATAACTCATAGTCCTTGTTATTAATAGTATTATATTGGGTAATCTCCTGGACGCACTGAAGGAAACTCTTCTGAGTCTTTAGATTACGCGAGATCTGTTAAATTCGTATTCACATCAAAATGAAATATTTGGGAGCCTGGTGTAAGTGGGTAAGTAAGTCTGTTAAGTCTGGGAGTGGCAGCTATAAAGGATAGCTGCATTCCTCCAAACCAGGTTAGTCACTGGCTGTAGTTCACAAAGTAAATGTATAGCTAGTACAGGAGTAGTTTTAACACCTTCAGTAATCAAGCGTAAGGCATAGAACTCCTATTATATACATAAACTATATTGCTCATATTTTTTTATATTCATGAATAAGTAGAAATATAAAATTTCCCGCATTGTTCGTATTAAATTCGCAATTTGTTCAAAATGTCACTGACGTTATCAAACGATTTTATGAATAATGAATTTTCAGCTTCCAATGTAGTTAAGATCACAGATTTCTGTTCAATGTAAAATTTGTATCGCTTGTTTTTATCCTCTATATGTCACGTTTGAATAGAGAATTTGAGAAATTCATATTTATGTATGAATGCATGAGAAATAAATAATATAATTATTTTTATTTTATTTCTCTTTTGCTGCACTCTAGAATTAGAGGTATGATATTCTATCTCAGATTATTTTAAAAACTAAAAGAGTTGCAAGCAAATTTCACACATATAAAGTCCATATTTTCGCGTTATCTATTTAAACTGCAGAAGATTTCGAAGAACGGCTTTTATTCTACGCGCTTAGAATCAAAATAAAGTTTCGTAAATTATGCTTTTGTACCTTTTTTATACTAAGTTAATTGTTTCATAAGATGTGCTCTAACGGAATCTAGCAAGCAAACTCACTTTCTGTCCCGAAAATTTACATTTAAAAACTCATTAAAACGTCGTAGCAAATGTAATGATGTCTACAGACAAAGAGAACACACTTCAGTGAAATTTTTCCATTGTGAAGCCATGTTGACTTACCTTAGTATTTAGCATACTCGTCAGTTACATGCGCATTTATTGTTCCGCGAATAAGATGCTAAATATCCTTTGGCGATGTGTCGGGCGTTGTACATCATATTTTAAGAGATTGTCCAGTTGTTTCTTCATTATCATTACATTTCCCAATATTCCTATGATTTAAGCAAGTCTAACTGGGTGGGAGAATGCTCTTACCCGAAACTCTCACTTTTTTAAATTTAGGATTTGTCTTTTATATAGTTTACAAGCTTTTATTCTGCACATCATTTACACTATTTTATACACTTTAAAAATTTAATCTTACTGTATTTTCAAGCAAATATTTGAAAAAAACCCATTCGGTTCTTGTCGTATAAAACCCAAGACTTCTCACTCATTATTAGCTTCATTTCAAATTATATTTTTTTATTCATCGCTTTTCTCAAGTTTAAGGTGACTTGGTACCCTTTGAACAACTTTATTTATGTATTCAAAAATTATATTTTAGCATTTTATATGATGTTTCTATTAAAAAAAATGATGCGAGATGAAATTCCCAAGTTATTCACACAATTTTAAAAATTAAAATTTTTTGAAGAACATTTGGAAAATACTAAAACTTCACTCCTTTTGTAATTATAAAATTTTTGACCTGAAATTTTTTTGTAATATTCTTATGGATGTTCTAAACTACTTTAGGGATTAATTTTAAAATAACTTAATTCGTTTTCGAGAAAAAAATAAAATGTTGATATGCATGCTAAAAATCAACGAAAAAAAGCCAATATCTCTTATAATTTAATTTTTTTTTAAAAAAAAAGTATTCAGTTTATAGCAAAACGGATCGCTAATTTTGTTACATGTTTTATATATAACCGGCAGAAAAAAAAAGTGGATTGGTAAATAATTGTGGAAGGAGTAGCATTTCGAATGCACTGATGCTTCAAAAAACACAGAGAAAAACCACTTTAAGTTTATAATTTTAAAAAAATAATCATAATAAGCTTAAAACACCACTTTAAGATCTTAGTTATATATTTTTCTTTAAGCTATCCGACTACGTTCGGAACCGTGATTTTAAAAAAGCGCATAAATGGATAATTGTCATGATATTTAGTGTTAGTTAGATTAGAATACATGTATAAAATTGTCTTAAGGACATTTTGACAAAAGCAAATTATTTAAATATAATATTTTGGCAAAAAAATAACAGAGTAACCTTTTTCAAAATGTACTCCTTTTGTGAAAAATGCTTTTAGTGTAATAATATTTTGCCTGTATATAGCTCAGACCTCTGTACAGAGACTCAACTATGATTTTTGAAAAATTCACATTATTTTCAGAGTTACAATCAATTCAATTATATATAATTATGGGCGTTTTTTTATTAAAATTTCTCCCCTCTGTTGTCGCAAAACATGGATAAACCCACTTCTAAGTTATATATTTCAGACATTCTACTTGAGCCTGTGTACAGAGGTCTGAGCTATGTACAGGCAAAATATTATTAAAATAGAAGCATTTTTCACAAAAGGAGAATATTTTGAAAATGGGTTATTCCTTGTTCATTTTTTGCCAAAATAGTGTACTTCAATAATTTTTTATTGTAATAATATTCTTAAAACAATTTCATATACATTTTCTAATCTAAGTGACACTAAATATCATAAATATTATTCATTTATACGCTTTTCAGAATCACGGTTCCAAACGCACATATTCATATTTTTTCAACCCATACATTTTTATAAATGATCAATTTTTAGAGTATTAATTGCAAAAGAAAATTCAAGAAAATGTTTAAAAAAAATTTTTTTCTGTCACGACAGAAGTTTTAGTTTTTTTTCTTCTTATCACATTGAAGTATTTCATTTGTACGAAAAACATACCAGGAAGAAGAACTGAAATTATGAAATTATTAATATAAAATGCCTTAATTCAGAAATTTTACATGCACACATGTCACAAAGAGAAAAAAAATACATTATTGTATTGCCTCTGATATATTTTGCTCTATATATTACAGATTCTTTTTTATAGTTATTATTTCTCTTTATAAAATAAGGTTTTTTTTATCAAAGGACTTTTTTAGCTATTTTTTTCTAAAAGGGTGGCGTGGCTGAATTGACTAATTTGTTTTCAAATGAAGTTTTATTCAACTTCTAACTTTCCGATATGCACTAGTGATATTTCAATCAAAAGATAATAATGCAAAGAATAAGATTAAATAAAAATAAAAAAAAACCCGATAGGTCTGTTATTTTTGGGATACTAAGTCTTCTTAAGTAAAATTACTTTGCACAATCTCTTTGAACATAACAGGGTTATAATTTGTGGGCTGAGTATAGAAATTGTTCTCCGAAATTTAAAATGTGTTTCCGAATCAACTAGTAGAAAGTCAGAAAATTTGTTAAAAAGTAGATATATTTTCGAAAACGATTTAATTATTTTCATCAAAATGAAATTTTATAAATTTCAATTTTTATAATTTTTTTTTCTATTGTACTCATTGAAGAACAGAACAACACGTTATAAGAATAAGTTTGTTGAAATGAATAAATAAATAAAAAATATACACTATTGAATAATTTTCTTAAGAAAATTCGAAAATTTCCAAACCAGTTCCAAATTTTCAATAATCTATTATAGAAGTATTTTATTCACTCAATGGAAAGAAGCGTTAATGGCGATATTTTACGAAACTATTTTAGGACAAAATGAAGGTAGGACTCAAACCAATGGCGTAGCTAGTTCTGAGTGGACCCTTCATCAAAATTTCTTCGAAGCTCTTTTTTAGATGGTAAAACCCTGTTAGTGGGACTGTAGTTACACTTGTTGGGGCCCCTGTAGCTTGGGGGCCCCGTACTATTGATACGGCGGTATAGTTACGCCTCAAACCCAAACTATTAATTTTTACTATGATTTCTTTACGTTTTTTAGAGCTTTGTTAAGAACTGTGTATTAAAAATAGTCTACCTTGAATTGTAATGGTAATTTATTTTTGTGTTCAGTAATTTAGGTATTTTTTCATAAATGGCATTTCTGAAAATTACTCTCCCACCTCCCACCTGGAGCACACTCAAGTTTTCTGTAATATATATGTTATTTACACGTTATGTATCTTTTAAAGGTAAAGACTAAAAAACTTTCTGCATGATGAAAATCAAAAATATTTTTATAACATTCATTCATCAAATGCAGAATCTTTAAAAACTTACTATAAATATCTTTCTCTATATGTAATTTTTTTTCGTGATGATGTAATAAATTTATTACGTACTATCGCAACAATGCCAACGTTCAAGGTAACTCGCCAAGTTGGCAACCCCGATTTCGAATGTGTCGTACGCGCTGAATTGGCAACCATGTGCTTCGTTTCATACAGCGTCGACACACACACACACACAATACGGTTGCTTCAGTGATAAATTTAACTGAAGAGGAGCGCCAAGAACGAATTTTGCGAAAAAAATATCAAATAAGTAGAACTACTAATACATGTAAATTACAGTTTTACTATTTGAGCAATGAGCATCAGTAGTTGTAGGGAACACGTTAATGTCAATATATTTTGATATGTAAGGATTCGTTAGGCATATTTTATTATTTTTATGTTTTATAATTAAATTAAAGCAGTAAAATTAGTCATTTTTTTCCTGTTACAATTTGTGCTAAATCCTTTTACTAACGCAAAATTATCTGTAGTATATTTTCGTATTTTATAAAAGGTAAAAGGTGTATTTAAAATTATAGATAGGAAGTAAGATTTCTCTTGTTATAATTTAAAAGAACAAACGGATTTTTAAAGACATAAGTACAGAGAAACATTTTTTCAGTAAAAACCAATAATTGAACAAGCTGGGACAAGTATAAATTCGATAATACATTCCATTGAAGGAACTTTATTGAAAATTTCAGGAGCGTAACCCGAACATATGTCGAAACTTTCGAAAATTTATAAAATACGCAAAGTAAATGTGTAAAAGCAAACAGAGTATGCATGTAGATATTTCAGTTAAGCCTTTATAATTTCAATAATCTCCCGATCTACTTTCTGATATTTTGAATGCAGTGAGAATAATCAAATGTTTCCTCTTTATAAAGAAAAAAAAGATGAATAATATCTGTTCTTCTTTGATAACATGTACTTAATTTTACAAAAAGAAAAAAGAAATCTTGAAATTTTGTCATGACAATTTGTGTTATTTTGACTGTTTTCGATGTGCTAAAAGGGTAGAACTTGACAGATAATTAAAGTTCAGACATTTTACATATAATCAGAAATAATTAATGTTAAAATGTATAAAATGAATTAATATATATATAGTCTAATTCTCTACAAACGAGGGGTAAACATCCATCAATCATATTCGAAAAACACATACACAGTAGGAAAATCGCACAATGAAGGACACACGAGCAACCGAGATTAAAAATTACAAAATGGATTATATACATTGTTTGATTTTAAACATTGCAGTATTATAAACATTGCTGGCTTAGGACAGCTAATATATAAATTAATTTATATAAATGTGGGGTTGAACATGTTTTTTGGCCAGCCAACCTTCCCCCTTAATGTTAATAATACTGAGTAAAAACCTATTGAAAGTAATGGATAGGAATATCTCACTCCATTTTAAGATAGAGGTAACTTACCTAAAAATTGCACTTAAAAATGCAGAGCCCGCGCTGAATCTGAGTGCAATAAATAAGTTATTGCCAGATTCTTAACCCTAATGCAGATTCAAAGCATGTGAATGGCTGAAATGTAGCACTTAACAAAAGTATAAAAGGAATAGAAATAAAAATTAAAAAGAGTTACAAATTACCATAAATATAATATAGCTATATATCTAAGAAATTTAAATGCTATGCCATGTATTCTAATTGTAGAATAAGTGATATTACCTTATGTTTTATTAATAGCATTTCATGATATAAATTGAGGTATCAGGAATACTTGTGATATGCATTCGTACATAAAACACTTAGTAGCTGTAATATTTATTCTATACTTTTCAAATGAAAGGTTTTCAAAAATAAAAAAAGTAATGATGCTTTGTTGCAATATTTTGAAAAATTTCCCTTCTCTTGAATTTTTCATTATTTTAAAATCCTAAAGTATAAAATTTTAAATAAAAATTATAAGTTTGATTCTTTATATTTTTTTAATATACCAACTGGAATTTTTTTTCTGCTTTATGAATATTATTAAATTCAGAATTCGGAAGGTAATGTTAGTTAACATTAAACACCTATATTTAAAATTTTGAGCTTTCACAAAAGAATTTTTTTTTACTAAACAATTATTACAATCTTATTTAAATTCATGAGGTAGGTAAAATGATAAAGATTTGTGGACATTAAATTCTCTTCGTGTAAGTTTAATACCATGTGTTTATTTTTAAAATTAGTTTTAATTTCAAGATAATGATTATTTTTTAATTAATATGCAACATAAAGTATACTTAAATATATAGTTCAGTGAAAAAAATTGAAATTCCTACAAATATATGGTATGTTTAATGTTAAAAATATTGAAAATAACAAGTGATTCCTCTTTTAATTCTTTTACAAATATTTTTTTTTACTCTTGTCACTATATTTCATCCTTTTCAAGTCCAGCGTAGAAATCTCACAAATTTATAAGAAATAATCTCATCGGTTTAATTCTTACGAATTGACGAAAGGGTAAATTTGCATTTTAAAATTCCGCCAGAAATAAGTTTTTCTCCAATAGCAATCTATTTTTACATTTTTATTAGCCATGTAGGGTAAATCAAATTTGGAATCTATTCCATATGAACTACTGAAAGGTATTTCTTTAATCAGACATAAAATTTCTGCAAATAAAAAACTGAAACACCGAAAGAGTCATTTAAATAACACGTAAGACATGAATAAAAATACATCAGGAATCAATAAAAATGCCATACAACAACAAGACATTATATTTATGAGTTCCTTTCTCAAAACAAATCACCTCTGTATAAAGCACAGATATGATCCAGCTTTCTCGTTATAATAATGATTCTACTTACCGATTTTGCTTGGAGCGTTCCCAGGCACTTTGAATTGTGGGAGGAAATGTTTTGACTACACTTTTCTGAGTTTTTCAGTCGTTCGAAATACATTACTGAAGTCCCATTAATGAA
This sequence comes from Trichonephila inaurata madagascariensis, assembly GCA_019973955.1. NCBI lineage: Eukaryota > Metazoa > Arthropoda > Arachnida > Araneae > Nephilidae > Trichonephila > Trichonephila inaurata. Next base: position 81,259 of record BMAV01010872.1, on the reverse strand, counting down.
ACCAATCCAATGGAATATTTTGAATAATTTATGTGGAATGTCTGCTGTTATTCCTTTTGCTGTCGTCTTTCTCACGATTGTTATAAACTTCAAAGACTTCTAAATTCTCAAATGTTCTGAATATTCAAAAGAGCAGGTTCTTTCATATTTGTCTAGAAAAAAATAGAATTTACATTTGTATATAAACATTAAGTTTCAAATTTGTGATGGGTTATTTTTAAATATGTTTCTTATTAAAATAATGTGCTACAAACATCCAAGCGTCTTGCAATATGCATTTATATAAATAATAAATTATATGAAAAATACAGTCGAACCTCCATATTACGAACCTCTATATTGCGAATTTTTCTAAATAGTGAACTTTTTCCTGGAACCAAGAACTTTTCACGATTTTCTTCATAAAATTATCTCCCAATAGCGAAGTGCATTTTTTTATTAAAAGAACTTTTCTAGACCTTACGTAATAGAGAAAGCTCTTCAATTTGTGAAGACATTGGGATTAGGCAAATTTCAAGGTAACAATGGATGGCTAGAAAAAAAAAAAGACACGGGAAATTACGCCTGGAAGGGATTTTTGGTGCATTGCAAAGATATGAGATGTATTATGAAATAAAACATTTTTTTTTCAAACAAAAGAACTCAAACAAAATTAACAGATTTTATGAATAATTAAATTTAAGGATTGTGATAATAACATGCTTAGAATTTCTAGTTATAAAATAAAATGTATGTTTAAAATTACTTGTATGCTTTAAATTAAAAAATGTCCTTAAAATCCATGATAATTAAATACTGTATATTCCTCGACATTCTTTTTTCTTGTTTTTCTTGCAGTTTTTCTTAATTTCATTTTTTTTTATGGTTAAGATACATAAAATAAAAAACAGATATTAATTTACAAAAAAATGTGATTAATTATTTTTTTGTATTAGAAAGTGTTTATGAATTTAAAATTTGTCTTATGTGGCTTATAAATTATATTAAAATATGAAACTCTATGTAAAGAATTTTCCACATAACGAACTTTTTTTCGGGATTTAACGACTTCTTTAAATGGAGTTTCCAGTGTATTTATATAAACTTTAATTTATATGTTCATGATAAATTATAAAGTTAAAATGTATTAAAAAAAAATCGTATTCATGATACTAAATGATACCTTTAAACTACAGTCACATAAAATTTGTTTCTCATATATATATATATATATAGGCCAATTCTCTACAAACAAGAGATAACATCCAATCAATAACATTCGACAAACACATAAACAGCAGGAAAATCACACAATGAAGGACAAAAGAGTAATCGAGATTATAAATATAAAATAGATGCTGCAGTGTTATGAACATTACTGACTTAGGACAGCTATTATATAAAAAATAATTTATATAAAAGTGGGGTTGAACATGTTTTTTGGCCAGCCAACCTTCCCCCTTTTTTTTGTAAATAACACTGAGCAAAAACCAATAGGAAATAATGGATAAGAATATCTAAATCCATTACAAGAAAGAGGTAACTTACCTAAAAATTGCACTTACAAATGCTAATCCCGCGCTAAATCTGAGTGCAAACATTAATTTGTTGCCAGATTCTATACCCTAATACAGATATAAATCAAAAGAATGGCTGAAATGTAGTATATATATATATATATATATATATATATATAATGGTACGTATTATATCGTAAATCAAAAG
>BMAV01010872.1:65164-78435 GCA_019973955.1 Trichonephila inaurata madagascariensis | reverse complement strand
ATAATAATCCTGACTTCCAAACAAAAATGGTTCTTTATCTGTTGTTTTCTTTAATAGTGTGATATATTCCACCTTTAAAGGGTCATGAAAAAGAGACGCTCCAACCGACTCCTAGACTTTCTCTCGTCCTGGTTTCTAAAATGCTTTGACACTTTCACATCTACAGTGACTTATCAAGGCTCCAGATAGAGAACATCACAGTGAGTCTTACGCAGCCTTCACATCAGTATAATCCGGACTTAACAGCTTCTCCTCAATATTAACCCTCCCGTTGGTGTGGTGTGGTAGTTAGGAGAAAGATGTGCCAGCTCAGGTGTCGTCCACGTCACTTGACCATGGTTCAAAATTACGTGGTCCGTCGCCAAAAACCCTCGTGCAGCTGAACAGTGCGACGTTAATATTCAATCAATATTAACCCGACACTTCTCGCGCAGGGTATGACATTCCCACCATCTAACATTTTTCAACGCTCCTTCTAAACCTTTTTTAGAAATTGATAGTTTCTAGTGTAGCTGACTTTAAGGTCACATCCTTTGAGGGGACCTTAGCTTGTAGACGAATTCTAAATATACAGTTTTGGATACCGCTTCTTCGGGTATGTCATACCCTGTGCGTGAATCACTTTTATAGTTCTATATGCACGAGTACGCTTTAAAATCTTTCTTATGCAATGACGTTTTATTGTAGTTATGATGAAGAGGTGTGATATTTTAGTAATTTAATAGATACAGTATTTAGTATATATAGTATAACCGTATTTTCGGACGAAGAAAGTCTCTTTGCGGGGATGATCAGGAAGAACCGAATAATGAAGTGTGTAATAGCAAGTATGATTCCTCTACTGAAATATATCTTAACTGAGGGAGCAATTATTGTTCTTGACAAAATGACCACATTATATTCAGTGGCTAGAGAATGTAATGGTTAGCCTATTACCATATTTTTTGTGTTGTTGAACGTTGCGACAGTTAAAGTCAAATTATTTTGTTAATTACTTATAAATCATCTATTAAACATCAAAACAGGCGCTGATTCCTGAAGTGTTTTGATTTCGATTTACAGAAGAATGTAAAGAATGTAGAAACCAGCAAGCAATGCTTCTACAAAATTAAAAAAAAAAAAAATTAAGATCCAGTGAAAACATCGTACTGACTCGCGACGAAAACTAAAGAAGACATAAACAATGTACTGAACACCCTAATAAAAAGAACAGAAAAACTAAATTTACGTGTGAAAAGTGTAATAAACTTATTGTATTTCCTATTTTTTTTCCTTTGTCACCTTTGTAGGCAAATTTTACGGTAAAAACAGAATGAAGAACCCTTGGGTATGAAACACCCTGCACATGAAATTCCGTTTATTTTTTTTCGTGCGAGTAATGGCGGATTAACAACTAAATCTAAATAATAAAACGATAATTTTAAAACTCCAATATTTTTCTTTTTTAGACTTATTAATTAACTTCTAACTGTTCTTAATTGAATGGATCTTATAAAGTTATTTGTGGTCGAAACTTCGAAAACTAATGTATTTAAGTATGTCAAAGACAAAGGCAATGCACAAGGGAAATTTCAAACATAATTTAGATAACGTATTTAATTAACGCATAAATATTTACAACTCTATCTAATAAACGTAATTGAAATTGGTTTCTTATTAATATTCTTAGCAGGTTTCAGACTTCCTGCTGCTTGATAATTACTATGCTGGAAATTTTAACTACGATGCCTTCACTCAACATGTCTTTTAATTTTGCACTAAAGTTTTAATAAAATAATGGAACTTACGGAAATTAATTGTGTTTATTACTTGTTTGAAATTCTATGTCTTTACCAGTTAAACAAAACTTCCTGTGACTGTAAATTAAACAATGAAGAAGGGGCTATTCATGTTCAAAAATTTGATTTTACCGCAATGTGGATGATTTTATAGATTATAAGGGTATATGCTATCCCTTACTGAGTTTTGAAGCACAGTACTTTATCACTAAAAATAATCAAATTTAATTTGTATTCTTAAGAAACAAATTAAATTCAAAATTGTCTTATGTTCATTAGTCTGAAATATTCAATTACTTTTAGAACTTTATGTTCCAACGGATAAATCATCTTTTTTTTAAGGGAATTCTTAGGTCTTATCATTTTGTTCTCTTAATTTCTTAACTTTTACAGATCCCGGTTACTTCAACAAAAAGTTTTGACGACACGTATAGAAACAACATAACACACATCAAAAGTTTTACTTAAACTTAATAGATTTATAATTTAAATATTTAAAAGAAATTTAAATTGATTTAAAAATATATATTGGTTTAACCTTAAAGAAGGATATTATAATTCCTTCCCCAAATTATTTTTTCGCGAGTTCAAACGCGAAATATTTATTTTTATACTGTATTCACACAAACACTTAATTTGTTTGTTTTCAACAGTGAAAATTTGTACGTTTTAAAGTCATGTATCATCAAGACATTTTATAAATTACTAGCTGGTATACCCGTTCTTCGCACGGGTGAATTGAAATATTAAACAATACAGATTGAAGGATAAAGAAATTCTTAACGATGTAATTTTACGTGAATCGTAAATTAAATTTAAAAAGAAAAGCTTTTTTGCATATTTTAGTTGAACAAGAAATCATATTTGTTCAATTTTAAGTCCGTAGATCTAATAGTTGATAAAAAAAGAGGATTTTTTATTTATTGTCCCCATAACTCTCTTTTGGGTCGATTTTTGAAAACACCCTAAACTTATCTCTGATCAGCAAAAGTAACACAATATTACGAATTATGTGTAATGTATGCTTAAAATAGTGTAAATAATTTGTATTTAGATGTGCAATACGTTTATATTACTTTCTGTTGTATTTATTTTATGTTAAATCTGTAATATTCACAAGCAACATCGTTCCTTACATTATAATGGCGATTTAATGGAAACATAGGGAAATGTTGGCGATAGAGCCAAGTAGGCGATCCTTTTGGCAACTTGGCGATTAATTCAACGATTCAGAAGTTGATATGTTGTAGCACCACCTGGTGGGGAGCTTCAAGAGGATAGCACAAAAACCTTCACCACAAAAAAAATACATGTATATGCCAATTTTCAAAATTATATGATAAATTTAACTCCCTTATTAAACTAGTATTGTTCTAGAATCATGTGTACTACAGTGGTAAATATTACAAACAAGTTACTGCAAAGCGTAAAGGGCATTTTCGAGCGTACCTAGTAAACATGCTGTTCAAAACATTCACCTTCCCTTGTGATGCTGTATTGGATGGTCCGTGCCATCCATTAGTGTGAGAGGGTCGGAAGGAAGATTAACCATATTCAAAACAAACTAATTATTCACAATTATGAACAATAACACAAATTCAATAACCCAAGTTAAGAAATGCACCAATTACCAAATATGTGAAGCAATAGCGAGGTAGATGATGTACTAGAAGACTTAACTATATATAGGATCACTTACGCCCAAGCAATACGCGTTCTAATTCCCAGCGACCTAATCCACTTTAATCCTTAATTGACCAAATCTTCAATCTTAATATTATTCAAATAAGCTACGAAAAGCTCACATCTAGCTTTATGTTCATCAATCACTCCTATCCTATAGCAGTCTAACCTCTCTCTAACTCGAAAGTATTATCTTTAAATTCAAGCTTTGATTTATATAATCACATCTTCTACGAATAAAGGTTTTTAATTGAATAATTTTTAAAGATAAATTATTCCCAAGAAGACTATTAGTAGAGAGAACGCGGATAGAACCGTTTCAATGCACGCAGAAAAAAAAAGTGCCGTTGAAAGATAAAAGACATCTTAAAGATCTATTTTACGTTGAAAAAGATAATTATTTATTTATTGCACGAATTATTTACAAAATAATCCTAAATTACTTTAATTTACTACATTTTCTATTACTTATTAAAAGTACAATAAAGAATTATTTATGAATTAATTTCAATAATAATACATAGTATAAGGAATATTTATATTAATGTTATTATTTCTGCGGTTGGGAAGAATGACTGTGGTAAAGCAAGACGAACAATAGAGCACCATCTTGTGGCATTGTAGAGACAAGCCATTCAAATTCTATTCTCGTATTAAAAAGGATGCAATATTCTTCGTCATCGCAATCCATTGGTCCATTTTAATGTTTTAATATATGTAACCCCGATGCTCATTACTATGTGTAGTAGAATAAATTATTTGAGCTTACTGCCGAAGAACATTTTGAGGAATCGTTCGCAGGATTTTGCAAAAATTTAACATTAAAAAAAGAGAAATCATTTGTTAATCACAATCCCGACTTACATAAAACTGTAATTTTATAAAAGTTAATTGATATAAGTTCAAAACACATTAATGTATCTTTTAAAAATAAAGATAAAATATATAAGTTATCATACACCCCATTTTATTTTTATCCTTAAAGTATAGTTACATTATTGTCCTTCATTTTTAGCTAACGTTATTTAAAAAAAAAATGTCAAAAAAATTCTTTTTATTTCTAAAAACTCTAAAATATTTCATACTTTTCAATTTGCTCCATTCATTTTTAATGCATTTTTTATTACTGTATAGACAAACTAACAATTATTACTAAAATTATTTTTGTGAAAAAAATGTGTTATAGGACATTTAAAAATGTTGCACAGAAAATATTTCAAAGTATTTATGGAGCTGTGATTAAAGTAAAATATTGCGAGTACTTGTTTTTAATAAATGTTATAGTATCATACTTAGTTTTTACAAATATAAAATAATAATCGTTTTCTGTATCTACCAAGCAAAGTAGGACAACAATACTGTAATGTCTCGCTACTGTTGGTGGTTAGTTTTAGGGGTGTTTGCCACGATTCTCCGCATATACGTGTGAGGGAGGTTGCTATTTAGGGGAGAAGGTGGGGGATTTTTACACGGGACATTAACAGAAAAGCAAGTCCCTTGCTTTTTTTTTAGCGAGAAAACATTGGAATGAATTTTGTATAAGGAAAGAAAATTCCTGTGTTGTATCTTAGCCCGACGAACTGGGCTTGGTTTTTGTTGTATTTAGAAAAGATAGAATTCTGTTCTTTTTGGCACGGCGTACTGTGTCTGTAATTAGTAAAAAATAACATAGAAAGATATTTCATAAAACAAGTAATATATATAAAAAAAAATTAAGTCATTTCCTACTTAGATCAACAAAGAAAAATTTTATTTTAGCTACTTTTTATTTATTTCTTATTCTCTAAATAATTAGTTTTAATCAATTATTTTTTATATATAAAAAATTAAATTACTGTATTGTCATCCAAAATAATCATGCATATAAAATTTCAGCTTAATTGAACGCTTTAAAATATATTTTATTAAAGATTGAAAATCCCACCAAAATAAATAAATAAATAAATAGAGAGTGTGAGCTAATAGTAGGAATTGAAAAAATAATATTTACTGAAATTTTTTTCATGACTTTAATTCAATTTTTTAAATAAGGAAACAAATACCTGCTGAACAACAATGAATTAAATTAATATTTCCCAAAGTTGTTAAATTTAAATAGCCTGTATGTTTCTGAAAATTAAAAAAAAAGCATTTTAATATTTTTAATTTAAATATTTGATTTCGAAAAACTGTCATTCAAAATCTTTTACTTCAACTCCAAAAAATTTTGATATTTCTTAAAATACTTAGATATTTATAAAAACATGCAGTAGTTTTATTCATTTAAATGTTTTGGAAAATGTATCCTAAAGAAAATCTAATATGCCAGCATTTGAAAGTTAAAATAACGAAAAGAATCTTCGAAACATTTATATCCTAAGACAAACAAAAATATCTTCACAAAGTTTTTAATGCATTTTTCTTTATAAGTATTTAGCATTTCGGATGGGAGAAAAATATGAACCACAGAAACTCCACCTACTGATAACAAAAGAGTTTCTAAAAAGTCGGTTGAAATGTTTAGAGTTTTCAAATGCTGTGTACTTTCTTGAGGAACTTCTGTGTTCTTTAAATGCAAGCGTAAGCAAATATGCATCAATAGGATTTTTGGAATTTAGTGCGCTCCAAATCTATGTTTATATATATATATAACTTAATGAAACATTTTAAATTCAGAATTTTCTACATATATTTATTTCTTTATTCTTTGTGGAGTTGATTCTTTCTATTGCAATTGTAAGCAAACTTATGTTGTTGGGTTTTTTTTAAAAAACTTAAACATACACTTATGGTTGATCAGATTTTTAGTTACATTTATGTATATGAAATAATATTGCATTCAATAGTTATTCTACACGGTTTAAATTAAATACATGAAGAACACTAAAATATATATATATATAAAAATAAGAACAAATAAATAACGAATAAATAAAAATAAAATAAAAATAAATAAAAATAAAAATAAAACAAAAATAAATAAATAAATAAAATATAAATAAATGAATAATAAAATAATAATAAATAAATAATAAAATAAAAATAAAAAAATAAAATAAAAATAAATAAATAATAAAATAAAAATAAATAAATAATAAAATAAAAATAAATAATAATAAATGAAGAATAAATTTGGCTGTGATTTAGCTAGCCTCTTCATAATGTTGCCTTTTGAATAGATTTATAAGGCGAAATCCTTAACAAGTCGTAAAAACATGGTTGAAAAACTAAGAAAAAAAACCCATAAACAATTTTTCTCTCTATAAAATGGAACTGCAGATTCGCACCATAGTATTACCATTGCAGACCTAGAACATTCTATGCTGTCGACTTTTTTTTTCACATCATGAAAATCCACCGAATTGGGCCGGATTTGAATCCGCAAACTTGGGTGTACAAGGTCAACGCCTAACGAATTCTACGCTTTAATTCTTTCAAATTGCTATTAAATCCTAATTCTAAGTATCATAGTCTAAATAATATTTTCTTCGCTCTTGAAGTTTTAAATCATAAATCCTTAAATAGGAATTACAACGGAAGAGAAGATCTTTTTCCTAATTATAAAATATTAAACAAACTTAGATAAATGATTTATTATACGATGCATTTAAGTTGGATATAATTCTTTAAGTACTGTATAAATTTTGCATACCATTTTCAAAATTTATTTAAAACACGTTTTTGTTTAGTATGAAATCCACTTCAATTTCACAACGTTATATTTTTTGTAGCTTTATGTGCTTATAAATTCAGTGGATTTTTTCGTTCAATATATCTGCTGTGCGAAATAATCTTTCTTTAAATACTTTTATACTAGACCACCATAAGAGAAAGATGAAAAATATTAGCATATTCCTTCTATAAGCATCGCCATATTTTGGTGTTTATTCTTACGGAACAGTAATCTAATTTTCATCATCTTATCTGTTCAAATATGAATGAAGACAACCCTCACAGAAAACTATTATGAAAAAAAACATTAGTTTTCCATTAGATAAACCTATTTTTGATTTTGACTTTCTTTTTACAAAACGTACACTAAATGTTCTGTTAAGAGTCTAAATCGTTAAATCTAAAAATACATTTTAAAGATGTTTCTCAAATCTGTTAAAAAAAATACGCGCATATTTCTTTCTCGCACCGTTTTACATAAAATAAATTTAATCCAGATGAAGAATAAGTACACTTTAGGGCAGAAGTCGGCAACCTAAGGCACGCGTGCCACATGTGGCACACGGTACAATTCTTAGTGGCACTCTGCACTACTCTACAAATTTGTCACATTTTGAGTGGATGGAAGTTGATAGATTTGTATAATGACACTTATTTGACAAACATCTTCAGAATCATGGACTTCTACGGGATTACGAAAAAATCTGAAAGGTAACTCTAAAAGAAAAATTTACAGCTGCTTTGTAAATTATTGAATATCATTACTGGAAAGATTAAACATATCTACATATCTGAGTAAAAAGCCTTTCCTCATATGAAAAATATTTCGAATGCACAAAGAAATTATGTAAATACTCAAAATCGTGTCAAATTGAGTCATAAATTATACCCTTGATTTTACGATATGAAAGTAGAGGGGATCGAATTAAACTTTTTATGCGTCTTTTTGTTAAACTATCATGATGGGAAACACTTATATTTTATGTTCTCCATCTTTTATTTTAATAAAAAGGGTTAAAAATTAATGATATACGTACAATTTTATTTTAACTTATTTGTATTGAAAAAATAGTTATATTTTATTCTGTTTACTTTTATGTAAAGAAAAATCTTTAAATGACACAAAAATAACAAGTAATAAAACTGTAAATTTATATTATTGATCTTTATTGTCTAACTCTGTATGCATTATCACGAGAATCGAATTGCTTGAAAAATGATCTAATGCGTGGCATGCTGTATCGTATTGGAAGATTGGCTTGGCACGCCACAGCTAAAAGGTTGCCGACCCCCACCTTAAAGGATTGGAAATCTTGAATGTATTTTCCAATCCAGTAGCCGAAATGTGTTTACGTAATATATTTCTTGTTCAATGGGTCAGCAGCCCTGGGTAGACCTGAACTTCCTTCAAGCATCTCTACTTTTGGCAACTGTTTTCCAGTTTTTAACCTTTAAGGTATCCGACTGGTTTAAAATCATCATTTTCATCAAAAAAAAATCGAAATTTATTTTATAGCCCATTTTTGTAGTCTGTTTAATAAGCTTTCTAAAAATGTCGTACTTTTAATTCTGAGTCAATTAGAAAAAAAGTTATAGCTGTTTTTATTTGAGGTAGTAAGCCCAAATAGAAACCGGAAGTGTGAATTTTCGGTTGATTTTCACCGGCAAAATGAGATTTTTATTCATTTAAAATATTTTAACGAATTCTTTTTATGTTTAGTAAACTTTATTTCACTTTATATATTTTTTAATAGATATAATTTGCTTGAAAATAGGCAACGGTTAACTGATTGCAATGTTTGCTTTGATTTAAACGAGTTGCTATCTTTTTATCATTTGTGTTCAAAATTAGATCTCTTTATAACTTTTTTTATTGGTACTTTTATGTAGAGTTATAGTTATTTTTAATTAAATTAAAGTTGACATGCAAAAAACAAGATCAATAAGGCCAAAAAAGAAGAGATTTCCAGAGAACAGAAATTGTTGGAGAAACGTTGAAAGAAAAATCAACGGATCAAAATTCTATTAAAAAGATTTATAAGGAACTTTGCGATCAAAATTTTCTAAGAAAATGTCTTCACGTGAAAGCTCAGAACTACAATGAAAGTTTTAACAATGTCGCTTGGAGTATAATTTCAAAAGACAACTTTGTTGAGCTACAAACACTCCGTTTAAGGAATTATATCGCAATAATACTTTTTAATTCTGGATTTGCTAGTCTATTACCTCTACTTCAAAAATTAGGAATGAAATTAAGTTCTGAAATGAAAGGATATTTTTGGTACCTTGACAAAACGAGAATTGTTGGTTCTACGAGGCATTCTAAACCAGATAAGAAACTGTCTCGTAAAAAAAAGAAAGGCCCTTCAAAAATGTAAAAGTTTGAAGTATGAGGTTCAAGAAGGCACAACATACAAATCTGGAGAGTTTTAATACCTTCCTAAATCTATAAAAAAATTTATTGCAAATATAAACTTTATTTTGCATTTTGTGAAGAACGTTATTTTTGAACATAATGGTTAACGGTAAGAGTAATATTTCTTAAAGTAAACAAAATATTCTTATGAAATGTTTTGCGTTTGTTCTCTGTATTATAATGAATGTTTTCTGCTAAAAGTTAAGGGTTAATTTTTAAATTAATTTATTTTTTAATGTAATTTTATATGAAAAAAACCCTTTTTTCAGAAATATTCTGTGTTTCTAATGTCGAACACCTGTATTTCATAATTTTATTGTAAAGCTTGAATTTTTTTTAATAGACAGCATAGTTAATCATTGAAGAATTGTATCCCTGCAAAAATGTTAGTTATTTTTGTGATATATATATTTTCTAGAGTTGTTAGCAAAAGAGCAATTTTTTGCAATATTTTGGTACAAATTTCTCAATATTTTGAAAAATAAGCTTTCAAAAAAATTCTTCTTGATGTATTTTCATAGTTTCTGCAACGTACTTAATTAAAAATTAACAATTAAATAATTATTTAAGTTATATTTTAGAAAATTGTCTTCGAACCCAGTCGGATACCTTAAGAAAATACAGATTCAAAAGACAAAAATCGGTCAAAAAATCAAATAGAACTTTTGTAACCTAAAATATTCCTCATATTCTTTTCTATAACCTCACAAAATTTGAAAGCTCTTAACTTTAAAAACACAGAATTATGATAGCTTTTACGTTCGTTTTTATTCGCATTCCTATGGCAAATCAAAACTTTAAACTTACTTACCTCAGAAAGATAAAATAACTAGTTTGTCTTCATTTAAAATACTAAGGTTTTTTTTTCTATTGGGCCTAATGTTTTGAATTTTTTTTACCTATTGCTAATAATATATGTTACAAAAGTTGATATGCATTTTTGAATCAAAGCAATATTTATTTTTTATAAATATTTGGATTCAAAATTTATACATTTTTTAAGGAATTTTCAATAAGCATTCATAAAAAGAAGTATTGTACGAATACCAATCATGCTAATGCAAAACCCATACCAACTTTTGCCATACATAGTTTGACGTACATGTAAATCAAATTTCATAAATGTAAGTCAACTTTTGTAGAAGGATTAGCATTTTAAAATAACTTCACAAATTTTAAGTTTTTTTCCTTAAAAAATTAAATAGCTAGCTTTCTATGAAATTTTGGGCACAAAATCTGTTTTACATAATATGCACACATAGGAGGCAACAAAAGTTTTTTGAAAAGCCTTAAATTAAAAATTCTTGTTTAAATCGTACCATGTCCACTTAAAGTATTAAAATTTTTCTTGATATAATTAATCCATCTTGGGGGGAGGGTTACCCCGAAGTCTATTTCCCATGTTCTTTGCCAAAACAAGAAATATTTTCTTGCAGCAACGATCTTCATTCGTTATAGCCAGATGACCAGCCCATTTAAGTACATTTAATTTTGACGAATTTTACAGAAAATTTCTTGCAAATTTTATAGAGTTCCAAATTAGATCTTCTCCATGATCTTCTCCACTTGGACCCCACCAAGATCGCGATGCAAGATCTTTCTCTCGAAAATTCCGGAAGCTTCCTCATCACTTAAAGTCAATGCGCAAGTCTCTGATGCATAAGTCAAGACAGATCTTATGACATTAGTATAGGAGCAATTTATGTAATATATTAGAATTCTATTTTTATTTGAAAGCCCTACTTTTTCATCAGTGTCATTGAAAAAAGATTCTCGCTTAATTTGGAAAAGAAATTGGAAAGTAAAAAAATAGTTACAGAAAGTAAGGGGGAAAATTAGAAGCGATGTTTATTACGAATGTTACATCTCCAGTATAGGAAGAAATGAAAGGAATGATTGATCCTCTTCCCAAAACGTCTCTTCTTTTTATGGAAGATGATACATTGTGATCAATCTGTCCTCCAAATTAGAAAGAGGTAATAAAGAAAGGGCTGCTTCTGTCTCTAGAGGATACTTCGTCTTTTTGGCCAGAAGTGGTTCAAATCTAAAAAGATTTTGTTTCTGAAAAATAAGTCATTTTCCCCCTCTGGGACCTGCCAGTTATTCTTTCAAATGTCACTGTAGGTTAACATACAGATGACAAGACAAAGCTCGCTTTATTTTATTGAAGGATGTTTTTTCTAGTAATAAATGGAAAATATAATTTCTGTTTTTTAGTAACATTTAAGATATTGCTAGGCTTTTTAAGTAAAATACTTTTGTGAGTTAAATTTTGAATAGTTTGAAAAAATGCCTTATGGAATATAAAAGTATAAGATGCAATTGTTATGTTAAATATATAACTTTTTAATATATGTATCATGATTTATAACCTTTTATCATATCATCTCTGTATAGATATATCATTTATAATTAAAAAAGTAATTAAAAATATCAGAAATATATATTAAACATTTAAAACTTAAAGTAGTTTTAAAATTTCTTTATTCATTTATTCTGTTATATGGTGAAAGTATTCTGTTATATGTCTAAAGATGTATATGTGAATTTCTCAAAAGTATAAATCTACATAAAATTAACCCGTATAATACCATAAAGTTTCTGAGAGTAAATATTGGTATGCAACTGTTTATTTGAGTTCGTTTGGACTCAAAATAATATAACAATTGTAAGAAAAATAAAAAATAGCTTGTAAAATTTCGCTTATGGACCACAGAGGATTATTTTTCCTATAAAGTGCTTTGTCATTATCAGATATTTGTTTACATTTGTTCGAATATACTTTATTACTGCATAAAATTATCCTTACCGAATAACAAAAAAACATGTGTGAGTAAAACAGTAATAAGTTATTACATAACACAATAAACTGAAAAGCATGAAAGGTCAAAAGTTTAAATCTAATTTTTATGTTTTGTGCAATAGTCTTGTGACTAGTACTGATCCATTGTACTTAGTGCTTATTGTTTTTAAAATAGATGTTGAATGAAATTTTGTGAAATCAAAAGTATTAATAATTTTTAGGTTTTATTTAGGCTATGTTTATGGACCGAGAAGACTTATTCCAAAAGAAAATTCTCACTTTGTCATGTTGTTGTGTCCTTCCCAATGGGAAGGAAAGAAAGTTTCCAGAGCCTGATACAGGTTGGACATCTACACGATAAATAACAACACCAGCTTTTTCTCCACTTCTACAATTTGGGCATGGGTTAGAAGGGAGGTAAATATTCACCAGCACTCTGCACTTTTGGCTGCTACGACCGCCCGCGGGACTTTCGGACCCACTGATTAAACGAGCTCGTACTCCGTGTGCACTGGGAGGGGTTTTAGTGGGATCGGGCATCGAACCCAGGCCCTCAGGTCTAGAGTCTGATGCTCTAACCACTAGACAACCCACGACCCTCTCACTTTGTTATATCAGACCCAATAACAGAATTTAAAGTGATTTTGTTTCTGAAATGATCTTGGGATAAATCTTTTTCAAATGACGTAAATCAATGAAGAGTTTTACGTTTGTTTTTCTTATTAATTAATATGCATGTATACATGTAGTAAAATAAAATAAGAATAGACAAATTGTAGATCCTACAAAGCAAAAAAAAAAAAAAAAAACAGAGATAAAAAGGAATTTGAAAACCCATAATAATATATATTGAGAAGTGTCTTGTATAACATTCCTAAATCATACCCTTTTCAAACATAAAAATAAAAATAAAATGATAAAAATCTTTAAAGCTGCTTCA